>PVKA01034984.1:0-23023 GCA_004027165.1 Ctenomys sociabilis | reverse complement strand
AACTGTTTTCATAACGTATTGGTACTGTACAAGGTGCATACATGAAATTATATTTACAGGTTTTTTTATAGCTGAATTATATCAAAGATTCAATAATTATTTACCTAGTGGATGACCATAGCACTAAAAGCCGACATAATATCCTGTCCAACCACCATTAGTGCAGATCTTGCCTCTCATAGAATTATGTAGAAGCACACTACACTTATTGATTTGAAAAAAAAAAAAGTAGAATATTTTAAATGAAAGGAATAGCAATGATAGCCCCAATTACATAGGGAGCATCTATTCAATGCCAAGCACTAGGGTAAAAATATGGCCAATCCATTTACAAACTCAAAAATCATACAGCATTATGTATATATTCCCTTTTACAGATGGTACAGCTGATATGCCAAGAGGTTAGGGAATTTGCTCAATATCCCAAGTCTATTACACAAACTAATATAGACTTGGAGCAAATGTCTCTTAACTCCACAGACCTTGTTTTATATCATTGTATTACATCAGCACATATCAAGTACTCAGTAAGAATTTACAAATGAACTGGTTGCAGATAAACCTACTTTTACTCTGAGATGCTGAAGCTACTCATAAAAATCACGCTTAAAGACACTGCACCAGATTGGACTGCCTAAAGTTCTTTGTCAAGGAATGTGCTGTAGGGTTTAATCACATTACTTTCACCTCAGTGGCCAGAGCAACCCTGAATGTTCAATTATGCTACCAGTTTTATACCTAATCAATCTTTTTCATTAAAATCCAGTGAAGCAGACAACAGGGATAATTACTGCAGAATGATCTTAATTAAAAATTTTAGCTTCTAATTAAGAGTCATTGTTTATCTCATCAGGAAACAGAATTCATGACAGGGTTGCTCTGTTCATTAAATTTTTAGCCTTTTTAGAGCTTGGACATAGCATATGACACCCTTACTTATGTGAGCATTTGTGTTTGAATATGCTCATATGCTTCAGAATTTCTAGGAGTGTTTTAATTTTATCAGATGAAAAAAGTAAGAAACATGAAACCCAATGGAAAACTCTCAACAAAATCCTTGATCCAGTATTTATACCTTAACTAATTATAAAATGTTCAAAGCGAATTATTTATTCTTTGATTGCTAGTAAAAAGCATAATTATATTCACAGCTCAACAAAAGCTTCTATAAAACTTTTCTTTTTTATTTTTATTTTATTTTTTTATTTTATTATTTTTTTGTTTTTATTTTTGTTTTATTGAAGTACAAATAAATATCAATGAGACATTTTTAAGATACCTTGACAAGATGGATTTGATAAATTAATACACATAAAACTTTTCTTACAAGTTATGAATTTAAATACTGCTGAACATTCACTCAAGTCTCGGCAGCAGCAAGCAGCTATTACGATTCCCCTAGACTCTCATTTCTGGGAAATTTCTTTTCACCATGAGAATCATGCCCATAGGTCTTCAGATGTAAGTCACAGTCTCCTTGGAACGCAGGGAACGCCATCCATTCAGCTGGTGAATTCAGTCGCGACGCCTCCTCTCCTGGGACACCCCGCTTCATCACTCTCAGCACAGCGCAGCAACCCTCATCTGCACATAGGTTGTGCAATTCATATGGCAAATGTAATTCAACTAGGGCAAGTGCTTTAAATCCCCGATTCATTCATTGCTTTCATAATCAGAGGCCGTTCTTTACCTCTCCCATCACTAACTTGTGAATCTATTATTCCAACAAACAGACTCTCAGACCCAAAGATGAACAAAGGGTAGCTGCAGGGAGCGTGAGATACGAGATCTAAGTAATTCATTAGGATAAACTTCGACCCAAGCAACACAGCTAATGGGCTACTGCTGAAGTTCTATGTTCTGAAACCTAGAACAAGGGTGGAGCCAGGGATGGGAAGAGTGGTGAGAATACTGGAAAGATAAAACTAGTTGGGATCAACTTAAAGATAATTTAAATGTTATGTGTAAAACTATCCTGAAAAGTTCCTATGTAGAAACATTTGGAAACCAAGTGACTTCTATTAGATCTGACAGTGAACAGCCTGACCCCCAAGTAACATTAAAGTGGATATGAGCAAATCAGATATTTTAAGCATCGGTGGAAACACTCCATGCAGTGTTTCCACACTGATGATGTAAGTTGCCATTAAAAAGTAAGAAGAGAACGGTGGAAGCAATGCATGAAGAACATTGGTTCAAGCCAGCAAGAACAGAGGCAGAAATTTGAAGAAGCGACAAGTTCCTCCTTGCCCTCAGAAACAATATGCTCTCTTTAGCTCCTTATGATTTGCTCCCCACTCAAGGATAATAGAAACCATAGCTTTTTTAAAGTTCTAGCTTTATACCCAAAGCTGGTAAAAATTCAGTTTTCCTTGAACAAGGTTTGATTGTAATAGTAGCTCTCAGAGCAACTATCTCTGTCTGTGAAGACAGAGATAGTAGCCTCGCATGCTCCTCCTCTCCCACAGTTGCTAGACCCACCTAGCTGTGTTAGGGGCTCCATTTCTATGAAGCATCATCATCGGGAGAACAGAAGCAAAGCACATCTAGACTTCCAGAGCAACACCCATGTTTAGCACAAACCCAAAGGTGCTCTTCTTCCGAGAACAAATTGTCCGTGGTTCCAGATGTTTTCTCTTCCAGGAAATAGCAGACTTCTGTGTACCTTTTGTGCACTCTTCTGTGCTTAAATCCTGTCTGTTTCACCACAACCCGCAACTATCATAGTTAATGCCGCACCACCCTCACTACTATATATTGATGCTGAAAGAACCCAGACAGATCAATTTACCAACTGGCAGAAGATGAGCTGGTCAGAGGAGCATCATTATTTTGCAAAATGGTCAATGCAGGATGCTATATAATAAAAATATGACCGAAGGATGCTTCACAGAAGTAGCACATTTTATGGCAGTGAAGTTGGTGAATAGTGTGTCTCTAGAGGTGGTGAACTCCTCTTCCTAGCACTATCTGTGACATGTCTGACAATATTATGTTGCTGGAGTGTCTGGGAAACAGGGCTAATTGGCTTATAAATTGTTTTGGCAGCAAAATACCAAAGGCTTGATAAATGGATTATTATAACACAGAGGGGGCATTAATGAGAAAGATGTTCAGAGAGATGTTAAAGCTTCTATTCCAATCTCAGCTACTATGGAAAGACAGTAACTATCATTAAGGCCACTATTTATTGAGTAATTACTATATTCCAACCACTGGTCTTATGTATATCCCCTGTCTAACCTATGAGGACCATTCCCATAAAGAAGATATCATTTTATTAATAAAGAAACATCACTACAGCACAGAAGTAACTTGCCCAAATAACTTACATGCCCCAGCGCCATGAAATAAAATTATACTGTTGAATTCCAAAGCTTGTGCTCTCTCTGCTGAACCTGATGCTCAGAATATCTTACAATATAAAAATTCCAATTCTTCTGGATGGCCAAGAATTACAATGGGCCAATGCTGATGCTTCTGTAAGGAAATCTGTGTTTTAAAAAAGGGTACACTTAATGCTGTTTTTTAAATCATACAGCAGGAAAAACAATCTATCATAGAACAACATATCACTGATATAAATTAAAATGCCAGCTGAAATAATTTCTGTGAAATTATTTACATGATATTTTCAGCATTAATGCTGGCAAGCATCAGTTGGTCAGATACCTTTAGTGCACACCCCACGCAAGTGTGAGTGTCATTTTTAAAAGAATCACAAAGCTCACCTAGTGGAAGCAGAAGAAAGTGATTGCAGTTTTTCTCTGTAGATGCTTATCTGTTTGTATCTTCAACTGTGGCTTATGATATTTTAAGTTGGTAATGTTTACTCAATATGATATGTCTTACATTCACAAAATGGTAAAATTACACTTGTGAAATGGTCAGTGTGTAACAATTACTTTTTTATAATTGACCAGACAGAAAGCCAGGCAGGTGGATGGATAGATGGATGGATGGATGGATGGATGGATGGATGGATGGATGGATGGATATGGAAATGTGAGGAAGAAAGAGAGAGGGAGCAAAGAAGAAAAGAAGGGGAAGAGAATGAAAAGAAAGAGAGAGGGAAGGGAAGGGGATTAAAGAATTTTCATTTGCAAGTAAATATTAGTATTTTAGATCACTATAAGTTACCTGTTCACAATTCTGCAACACAATATTTAGCCTCTACTGGACAAAGCAGACTATATTTAGCTCAATAGTTTCCTTGTGCTGCTATAACAAATTACTACTAAAACAACACACATATATCTTACAGTTCTGGAGATTAGAAGGCTGAAATGATTTTTATTGCCTAAAATTAAGGCAATGGCAAAGCTGAGTTCTGCTGGGAGGCGCTCACATTTCAGCTTCTGCATGCTCCCTGCATCCCCTTTGGTGGCTTCTCTCTGCATCTTCACAGCTCACCACTCCAGCCTCTGCTTCCATGGTCTCATCATTTCTTCTCTGGCCCTCTGGCTCTCGTCTTTTACAAACTCTTGTGATTACAATGGTAATCTTAAACTAAGATTCTTAACTTAATCACATCTGCAAAGCCCCTCTTGCCATGTAAGATGACCTAGTCAAAAGTTCTAGGGATTAAGGCACAAAACATGGCTGAGGGACCATCACTCTACCTATCACAGCCCTGCCTGCCACCACAGCTTGCTGGGGCCAGGGTATTCTTTGTTTAGGAGAAGGTCAGAGCGAAGAAGATGTAAGGGAGCATCCTACAATCTCACTGTCTGCTCATTGCTTATAGTGTTTTCATCCAATTTCATGGTTTTAAATACCATGTATAAGCTAAGAATTAAAAGAAAAAACCTCTCCAGAGCAAACAGATCCAACTGCCTACCCAGTACACCTACATGGATGCTTAGTAGACACGTCTGACTCCGTTTGTCTAAAGCTGAGTTCCTCACTCCTCTCCTCCTAAACCTGCTTCCCTTGTGGTCTTTCCCCAACTCCTTAAAAGCAGTTCTCTCCTTACAGTTCTCTAGGCCAAAAACCTGAGCAATTACCCTCAACTCTTTGCCCGCGCCCGTACCCTGCTCAGAATGCGCAGGCACTCATGTCTTCTCGCTTCCCCCATGCACTGCTCCAGACCATCATCACCTGGCTCCTGGATTCCTGCGATAGCACACTAACTTGTCAGCCTCCTTCCATCCTCTGTCCCTATGACATATTCTCAGTAGATCAGTCAGCCTGGACATGATAGAGACTCAGAGCAGTAGAGGCTCTGGGCCTTACCCAGCCCCCTGCCCTTCTCCGGTCAGATCTTGCTATGCCAAAGCTGCAGACGCTGCATGCCAATGCCTTGCATTTTAGGGAATCTTCCTCCACCAAAGGGGCCTCCTGAAATGCATGCCCTTCCTCTAGCCAATAAAAGCATACAAAGCTCCACTACGCTGCCATAGTTCAAAACAATTCGGAAGGACCCTCACAGCCCCAGACTCCCTCTGCACTTCTTTCTGGCCTCTGCATCAGTGCATTCATTTCAGCTTCTCCCTCTGCTGCTTGTAGTGTCCCTTCACTCCCCCAAAGGTGGACCTCCAAAAAACATACTCAGCTCAAAGTAAATCTATTGCCTGCAACCATATATTTTAGAATCTGTTTCCAAAAGATCTCAACTGAAGCCACTAAATCAGACAACTTCATCCCTCTGGTCAAAGCCTCTAAGATCTCCATTTTCTATAAAAGCCAATGTCCTCACAAATAGCCTAAAGATTCTAGATGAAAGTGCCAGAGTTGGCTCACCTGCTACTCCTATCCTCTCCAGATTAGTCAAGCATGGGCCGAACACTCCTTTTTCACCTCCTCTTCCCCCACACCATATGGTAGACTTGCTCACCTGAGTCTGCTCGAGTGCCATTTTCCAGGGGAGCCTTCCCACTCATCCTATTGCATTAAAATTGTTCCACATTTACCCGTGCCATACCCTACCACATTTCTCTCCATAGCAATTACTGTTTAACATATGATAAATGTCTTTACTCATCTATTATCTTCCATACCTCATTATAAAAACTATTTTTGTCTCTTTCCTCCTTCATACTGAGAATACTACATAGTAGGTCTTCAAAATACTTGAGAAATGGATAAATGAGTACCAACACATGCTAGGCACCAGTGGCCACATCTGCATACAATAGCTCATGTAACACATATGGCAACCTCAACAGAGAACTTTTACAGTGTCCAGTTTTCAACTGAGAAAACAGAACTGAGTGATCACAGACCACCATTACATACAGAAGTAAGAGCACAGAGGTGAATCTGCTTGGCTAAATCAAAGACTAAGCTTTTATAGACCACCTCTCCCAGCAAGTATATGCACCACCTTCTTTCCAAACAAATCTAATCTTCACTGAAAAGACAATTCTAAAAGGTAGAGATTGAATGAAACAGATACTGCAATCACTCATTTTATAAAATGTGTCAGGGCCAGGAAGATGGTTCAGAGGAATAAGTGCTTCCCTGGCAAGCTCAAGGGCCTGAGTTCAATCCCTGGTTCTGCAAATAAATAAATAAATAAAATGTGTCTGTGTTCACTATCACCAAGGCTAATCTACAATTAGTTTTAAAACCCTAGCTTTATAAAATGACTGATGTATATGCCCAGGAGGCACTAATTAATATATAGGTAACTACTTGCACAGGCAGGGACCTTAACAAAAAGTTAATTACTTTGTTAGTAGGATTTGGACCAGTAGGGGGTAGGTAACAGGTAAAGTGTTGATAGACAACAAAAGTCTGGGTTTTATACCTAACTTAATGGAAGAAAGTAATTCACTGTCTTCTACTTAGCAAAAGAAAGCTTTATAAAGGAAGTAAGAGCTTTCTGAACTCCAGAGAGGGGAAGTTTGGTTAGTCCATGCTATGGTCTTATTCGGTGCTCAACACCCATTAACTTCAGAGGGAGCTTCTAGCCCAGATCAGCTGGGCAGGATGCAATGCAAATGGGAAATGAGCCCACCACAAAAGCTCTGCGCTCCACACACATGTGGGTCTGATGGAATCTACTGGCATAAAAGGAAGGTGAGAATGCTCTAAATTGGCATTTGCCATCTAAGGTTGTTCACACACAAAGCAAGCATTGTGGCCACTAATGAAAGACATGTGTTAGAGTGGTTACACATTGCAGCTGACTGAAAGCTAATGACATGAAACAGCCACAGTGCCTCTACCCTGACCCCTGTAAAACCTCGGGCCTGCCTTGTAACAGGCAGAGCTAAACCAATTTATCACTGAATTATGCATCATTTAATAAAGACTGGTGTGACTCAACCTGCCAGGCAGGAATGCTAAGAGCTTGAGGAAATGGCCTCTAAAACCCCTCTTCCTCTCCTGAAGCTCATCTTTAACCCTTCAGTAATTGATGTTCTGATTGAAGTAGAAGTCTAGACTTTGTAAACTATCACTAAATAACCCAAGGGTTAGCCTGACCTTAGTTGCTTGCTCGAAAATCACTACTCTTGCAGGATTATCTCCTATAATTCATGGACTGTGAATTAAGTGAGAAGAGAATTCTCTCATTTGAACCATCACTACTCTCCTAAAACTTCATTTGACAGTATGTTTCTATGGGACAAAGGCAAGTGTTGATTTTACTGGTGTCATTTACAAGGTCATTATCAAAATATATTTTTATTTAGATACGAATTACTCCCATAGGCTCTTTTTTAAGTTCTGCTCCTAGTTTTAAATTTCCTAGGACAATGAATCCTAGTAACTCTGTCATTGTCATAGTAATGGAAAAAATCAACACATTACAGAAATACATTTCAATAGTAGTGAATCATGCAAGGCTGAAAATAGAGACATCACTTCAAGTTATAGGCCACTGGAGATAAATGCTTTAGCAAAATTCAGATGGATTCAAGGAAATTATAGCAATTTCCACCACCAGTTCCATACAAACCTTCCTCATAAGCATCAAAAAATATAGATATGCTCTAGAAAGTTAAGAAATGTCCTAAAATCTTTGCTTAGTTCACTTTGCAGGATACAGTAACTTTAATGAGAACATATCTTGCAACACTGTAGAAATATTGGGGACCTTGGAATTTTGTAAAGCGCCCCTCATGCTATAGAAAACATCATGTTTTTCCTTAAGCAAAAAAGGAAACAGTGTCAAAATGCATTTTATTAGTAAGTTCAGCATCCATAGCTGGAAGACGGAAACACTTGTGCTGCTCCCTCATCTAGGGAGACATTCTATTAAAAATCTGCCCGTTGTGCTTTTACATTTCATTTCTTCTTTTTCTTCCACCAAACTGATGAAAGCAGAAGAGTCCCTGAAACGTGAGGTAAAAGAAAAAAATTGAAAGGCACATTCACAGCCAAGAAAACTCTTACCAATCAGTGGTTTTTCACCATGTTGTTGTTAAGTTTTGTTTGCTTGAACTACCTTATTTAAGAAAATTTAGACCATGAAAAATGTCTCACAAGACAGAATGACACTATTCTGAGAACTTTACATATATTAAGTCAGTTTGAATTCACAATAACTTTGTAATACAGGTCTATTATTATCCCCAACTTACAGCTGGAGAAACAAAAGCATGGAAAGGTGAGTTTACCCAAGTGGCAAAGTTCTAAGGGGCAGAGGCCAGACCCAAGTGAAGCCATCCTGCAGGAGAAGCCATGCACTTGCGTGCCCCTTACTGCCTTGAGAGAGCAGTAAGGACAGCCTGAAGCTTTCATTGTAATAATAAACCTAAAATAAAGCTTTTTGTCTCTGTATGTTGTTAAGGTCCCAGGGTTACAGATTTAATGCATTTCTTTCAAGAAAAGAAATGTCACCTCTAAATTCATTTCCAAATTTTGTAAAAATGTGATTGTTCTCTTTCTAGGGTAAGGATGGCTTCTTTTCACTGGGAAAAAAACATAGTAATAATGACAAGAGCCAGGAATAGAAGTGTAGTATTTCACCTTCATTATTTTCAAGGCTGAGTATCATGTTTCCAAATTACCACATCAGAGTTTCAAATGCAGGTAAGCAAGACACAAATTAGAAGACAATCAGAAGAAAAAAGCAGGCATATTCTTTGTAGAACTTGTGTGCATCCTAAGCTAATTATTCTCAAATAATACTTTAAGAAACCATCAAAAGTAAAAAGAAACAAAAACTTGCAAATTATAGGGATCCTTCTGCTTTATGATGGTTTACTTCACATGATTCATTCCAGCACTCTCCTCCCCATCGTCAGATGCTTGACCCTGGCCAGCTCTGATTTTATTTTGCCATTAGTTTAAAGGCCTTTCCACATCTTTTAAGCATTTTGATTTCTTAAATGGTAAATTAAAAATCAATATCTGAAATTTGAAGCTGGAAAAAGATCTGAGTCAATTTCTAAAACCTAGTTTACATAGGACATTTCAGAGAATAACTAAGTAGAGTTCATCAAAGTACAGGCTCGATTATCTTCTGTAGTAGGATTATTTCCTGTGCACATTTTTCCCTTTATCATTCTATAACGAATGAAAGAAAATGCACACACACACACGCACACACACGCACACACACACATTTTGAAAAGATTTGGCTTTAGAAGTGAAGAGCAAAAATTCTCCAGAAGGTCAAGGATCTTGAGAGGAGTAGGTATGGGGCTCCTGCAGTTTGTATTTGGAGTGGCCTCAGGAAAGCCCATGTGTTGAAGGGTTGTGGAGCTATTTCAGAGGTGGTGGAGACTACTAAGAAGGAAGACCTTGTGGAGGATGTTAGGCTACTGGGGGCATGTGCTCAAGGGAGATTAACTGATCCCCAACCCTGTGTCTTCCTTTCCCTTCTCACACCTGGGAATAAAGCAGATAGATGTGCTCTAGTACCAAGCACACCTGCGACTAGGTGCTCTCTCCCACACCACCACTAGGAGTTGGCCTTAGTCATTTTTCTGTTGCTGGGGCAAAATACCTGTATTTGACACCCACAAGTTAAAGGAAGAAAGGTTGCTTTTTGCTCATAGGTCATAGAGCTTCCAGTCCATGGTTGGCTGCTCCAAGGCAGGGCAGCATAGCAGAGGAGCATGGCAGAGGAGAAAGAGCCCTTAGCAGGGTAGACAGGGGCTGCAAGCCACAGTGAAGCAGCAACCTTTCCCTTCTGTTTTATCCCATCCAGGCTGCCAGCTTTTTGGGTGGGACCACCCACACCCTGGGTGGGCCTTCACATTATCCATGTCCAGAACTACCCTAACTCAACTGGTACATTAACTTAGTTATCACACCCTTAATCCATATTCACGCACTCTAGATCCAGCCATCTCCGAAACAAAAAACCCACCTGTGTGCTCATCAAGGACACTAGATATAAGCGGTAACAGGAGATAAGAACAGCGGGTCCACCTTATCATGGACTGAAAATCCCAAAACTATAAGCCAAAATAAACTTTCTAAATTGATTGTTTCAGTTATTCATTACAGTAACAGAAAGTCCACTACTTCAGTGACCATCCACTCTCTCGGCTCCTATTTGACATACAGAAGTGATGACACAGAAGCAATCCCAGAGAGAACCATCTTTCTCCAAGGTTCTCTAGGCCCCCGACAGCGTGTTCTTTATCCTGCCTTCCTTAGCTTAAGAATGGTACTCCACATTTGGCAGGAGACTGACTAGTGCCAAATGGCTTATATGGTCTTGCAGAGTTTGAGGGATATTTGAAATTTAATCCACAATTTAATTCTCCAAAGGATTTTCTGAATTCTCTGGAGAAATCAAGTACTACAGACATGACAGCTTTAAATACAACACATTAGAAGTAATTTCAAATTACATTAGGGCATCTGAGAGCTATTTCTTATCACCCAAATTATTTTAGGAAGGATCTTGACAATGATCAACAATGATACATTATGGGTAGCTTATCAGTCAACAGAAGCCCAAATGGGAGACATCAACCACGAGCTAACGTTCCTCTGAGAGGTCTGATTTAAAGATCCTCCATTATGGGAGGGAGCATACATTCCCTAAAATATTATTGTTATTTAATTATGAGTGTGGCAGTGGGCTCTAAAGGTTTTCATGTATGCCTATCACAAAAATATTTCAGATAACCTAAAAGCATGTACCTGTGTAAATGGTACTAATAACACCATGGCAGAATAGAGCAACAAGTTAAAAAAAAAAATAGATAAAGTCCAACTGTGCGTGGGGGCTCCGGTAACTGGGAGAGTCAGTGGATATACAATTCAAGAAAATAGTCTCCCTCGAGAAGGAGACTGATGGTCCTGCATTTATCCAGCAGCTAACCAACACTAAGCAGACTTTCCTTTGCATATTATTGGTGCCAGCCCGATGAGGCAGAAAATTGCATCGTGTCACTTAATTTCCCAATCTTTGTTTTCATTGTATTAATCTTTTGGCTTTGCTTCACTTTATAATTTGAAGGCTCAGCAAGAAGCAAACCAAATGGAAATTCAGCTTACTTTCACGTCTAGCTGAATGTGTTTGGTGCAGTTTCCAAAAGTTTAATTCTATGTAATACTGTCCATGAATAATAATAGGCTGTTTCTGTATGCAGGCTTATTAGTGTTTATTAAGGGTTGCCTTAGAGTTTCTGGGAAATGTTCCCAAAAGCCAGTCACCAAAACACGATTAACAAAATTGTTACAGAAGGAGAAAAGATAATTTCCTTAAAACAGAAGTATATCACCCTGCTGATAAAAAATACATGTCAAAAGCTGATTCATCCTAAGTGAGTTTTTCTTCCTCCTTCCCTCCCTCCTTCCCTTCCTCCTTTTTGTTATTCCAACAAGGAAAAGAAAAAGAAACAAAGCTGAAACAATGCAGAGGACTTGGATTCCAGTGAGTATCACGGAAGTTAGTATCTTGGACTATAAATAAAATACTCATTGCTTTTGGAGGCTAACAATGCAGACTAAGGCTCTGAATTGTTTGGATTTCTGGAATCTGTTGGCCGTGTATCCTGCCAGCTCTTCTTGCCAGCTCTGTAAGTTTAAATTCTCTGTGCCTTACTCCCTGGACTGTAAAGTAGGAATCTCTGGCAGAGTTGTTAGGAAGAGTAAATGTGAAATGCATGTAAACAGCCAGCGCTGTGCCTGTCACCTAGGATACCCTTGACAAGGGCCATGTTACATTGCTTTGCACCACCCTGGCCACCACTGTCCTCAATTTTTTCTCAACAATAAGAAAAGGAAAGGAGGGCAAAACTTGTCCAGGTCTCTTTGGTCTGTCACAATAGTTTTGTTGTTATAAGGACTGCATTTTAGATGGCTGAGATTTAGAGAAAAGAATTTTCTGTTTCTTCTGACGCTGTAATTTGTAACAATTGCAAGGTTATAATATATAACCGACTTCAGTACTAGAATATACCAACTGCACAACTTTTTAATTGCTACAAATGGTATATTAATCTATCCGCTTCACCAAAGATACTGAAGAATTGGTTCTTCTATTGCTGGATCCATCTACAACAGGATTTATAAGACGGAATTTAAGAAAATAAGAATAAATAGTAGAGAACCAAGAAGAAATACCTGAGATCATATGGAGTGCAGTAGATTATGGAGCTTCACATCTCTCAGCACTCCGAAGCCCTTCTGTCAGGTAATGTTTGGTGAGCACAAGTCTACAAACACAAGTTAGGAGGGAAAAAAAGAAATGTACAGAGAAATTCATTACCCTCCTTCAGAAAAAAAATACTCTCTTTCTGGTTAAGATGGTGCAATTCTTCACTGATCACCAACTCTTTCTACAGATTTCAACTCATGTGATATACTAGCCTTTCAGAATACATGGGCAGGCGAAAATGACTCCACTGTAAAGATAAGAAAAACCGAGATGAGGGAAGCTATGTGACAGGCACAAGGATATCTCAGCGTTGAACACGAGCAGTTGAAACTTTCTGCCATTCAAGCAACAGACTTGTTATCCGAAAAAAAGGGACTAGAAAAGGCAACTTCATAAAGATTAACTATGATTTTATTATTTGAGCATATAAAGGATAGATTACTCCAACAAGAGATGAAATTTTTTTAATATTTACATATGCCCACCTGTTTTAAAAAATAATGCAGCATCAGATTTTTCTTCTTTTTATTTATTTATTTATTTTTTTTTTTTTGGCGGAACCAGGGATTGAACACAGGCCCTTGCACTTGCCAGGGAAGCACTTATTCTACTGATCCATCTCCCTGGCCCTTATCTTCTTTTTAGTTTAAGTGATATGAAACTCTCTTTTCTCATTTCCCTTAGATTCTATCATGCTGTTTGGGCTAATTAACCCATTACAAATTGTAGAAATGGTACTTCTCCCTCACCTGAACTCCCAAGGTATCCACAAATAGCAATGAAAGTTCCTAGGTTTCCTGTGAGTTACAGTTCACTTTGTCAAGAGAGCCTGGAAACAATGTCAAATTACTCAAATTCGCACTCCTAGTCAGTTCGAAATACCTGCTAAGTTTATGCACCCTTTCCAGAGTGAGTCATCACTGTTATAAAATGAATTGGTCTTACATAAATGTCAATTTGGGACTTATATCAGTCAAGAAACTCAACCTGTTTCTAATACCTTGTTTGAAATCAGAGAATGGATGAGCTTCTGTCATGCGGTATGACATGGTATAAATTTATCGAACCTATTTTTTCCCCAACAGTAGAGGTGCTTTGGGAAGTTAATTACCAGCACTTGGTGCTAACTGACAAGCAACTTCTCAACTCCCAGCTCCCATGAATACTGGCCCAAATAGTTAATCATGGAGCTAATACAGATAAGGTGAAAGCATGCATGAATCATCAGGACGAGGTAGTTACAAAGCAAATTATACATTTAAGAAACCAGATCATTATGAGCTATATAGCTAGTACTTATGGTTGTTCTTTAATGCTTATTGCCAATTGCCCTTTCAAGTTTTTCCTCAAGATTTTTTAACCGTTAAAGTATCTTTTTATTAGCGCAATTCATTTCCTATTAGTCTTGGAATTTAACAAGGCTTCATAGCAGAACAGGTCTGGATGAGAGCTTATTAACTTTCCTCCAGGGTAATAAGTCCCACATGGAATAAAGAAAGACTACCAACTACCAGAGGTCATTATAGTCAATAAAGGGTTAATGTGGATGTTGTTAATTGGAGTCTCCTGCTACTCTTAGGACCATAAAGTTGGTACCACACTGCGCATTTATTTAAATATAATCAGAGTGGTTCCTTTATTGTCCTAAAGAAAAGGTAACATAATTTTCCCTACAAACTCAGATTTTTCTCAGGAAATTATAAATGACCTATCACTTATTTTATGCATAAATAATAAAATTGTCGCTGTCACTCCTGAAAAACTTGTACCAATTAAAAACAAAATATTCAGTTGCTCATTACAAATTGATTTGAATTTAGAATAAAGTGGCTCTAGTATGAAAGTAACATAGAACTGACATCCTATTAATTTTATACCAGCTATTCATTCATTTAATGCATCAAAACTTTTCTACTATATGTATTACCAAATGTATATACTTCATTAATAGCCTCCTCTGAAAAGCATCAGTTTGGCAAAAAAAGAAAAATAAATAGCAGGCAAAAAAGACAACACAATTGAAAATGATTCAGGAAATTAAGAATAGTTTCCATTATTAAAATTGCAAAAGAAAATAAACATTGTCTCTTGGAAGGGCATCTGGGGAACAAGAATACTGGGGAAGAAAAGACTTAGTGAGTATGATAAGGCAAATGCTAACGTTAGAGTCAGGAGGGGTGGGTGTGGACCCTAGCCCTGTTCCTAGCCAGAACAGTGACTTTGACCAAGTGATTACTTTTCTGTGAGCTTCTATTTGCTTGTTGTAACATGAGATGCTACAGTTGATAAGCGACAGCAAACAAACTTCATCTGAAGTCCCAGTAATGGTAAACCGGTACAAGTTACCTGGAAGATGGTATTTCAAGTCTCAGATTAAATCCATGATGATCAAGGAAGAGTGCTGCGTTCAATTAGCAATGTCTACCTTGGAATAGGCAGGCTAGGTGGGCATGATAGCCCAAATTAACCATCAATACATTAAAAGACTCTTAAAATTCCCTTTCAATTCTAATGTTCTGTGATTCTATGAACTATGATGTAAAGGAGATTTTTTTTTTCTTCTCAAGGATTTTTACTTGCCACAAATAGTTATGTTTCAATTCATAGCAGAGTAATTTATACCACCAACCTTAGAAATACTGAACAGGATGAGTCCACCTCAATGAAGGGCAGACTAACATATATAAAATGTTTAATGAAAGTTAGACATAGTAAGCCTGAATACTCTATGATTGCATTAAGTTGCTAAGTGAAAAAGAGCCCAGTTCTTCCCTCTTGTGCCTTTCAAAAGCAAATACCTAATTAACTCTGTATAATAAGAAGCTCTCCTTGGAAATAATCCATTTTTCCCTGTCCAGTGACATAGCAATATTTACTGCCTACAGTGAATTATAAAGATTAAATAATGTAGATTGATGTATCACTAACTTCAGGGTTTACCACTAAGCTGATTTGCAGGGCAATATTTCATATTATGTGCTATGATATTATTTATCAATGTTTAATAACCACTTCATAGCTTCGGCAAGTAAATGAGAAATAGATTGCCATAGCAAGGTGATGAAATATTTATAATGCACAATTGCTACTATCACACTGTAGCTGTTCAAGAAATTATAATAGTAAATTGAATGGAAATATAATACTGTAATGGATGTGGAAATGTTCAATTGGCCATTTGTAATGAAATATGAAAGTGCTTAAAGAGAGTAAATACATTTGTAATGGTTTTTGATTAGCTATAACTGTATAAGGTTCAATCATCTATTTTTAACAGTGTACAGTGTATATGCTGTGTTGGTTTATAAAATATATAATAAAAGTGACAGTGTTGGACAACTTTTTTAAGAATCCTTACACAGAGAAGGATATACTGATTATGGTAATCATTATATACTATACAACAAAATATCATATTATACAACAGAATCAACAGAATACAGTATTTTTTTGAGACAGGGTCTTTGTATGAAATCACTATGTGGTTCAGGCTGGCCTCAAACTCACAGCAATCCTCTGCCTGAACTCCTGAGTGCTAAGGTTACAGGCATGTGCCATCATGCCTGGCTAGTACAATTTTTATTAGTTAGTTTACCTCAAAAACTAGGAAGGGGAAATGTATTTATACATATTATTAAAATTTCAAAATATCAATCTATATCTTTCTTTAAAAAATATTCTCACATTTTTCATGCTTTCTCAAAAATTTAAACTTTTATTTCTTTAATACATGGTTTTATTTGTGACTAATGGTGCTGTTCTTCATTTTTTATAAATCAAAAACTTAGCTCCTATATTTGCTAACATAAGACTTTTTGTTTATAGGAAATGAGCCGAAAACAAACAAATTGCTCTTACAGAGAAATATAAAATATAGCTTCAGCCTGCTACATGTATACATATTATACTCTACCAAGAAAATAATTATTTTCTGAAATTAGAACAGTTGAATAGTCATCAAAAATTCTAGTCTCCCTGATCTGAGTCACCATATCTGAAACTCAACCCCCCCAGCCCCCAATTTATGCCTCAGCACACATTTCACAGCCTGGCTTAGCATCCTGCAAGGGCTTTCCACATATGGGATTTAGTCAATAGTTACTTCAGACTGACAGAAGTGAGTGAAGTTCCTGACACCCCTTCAATTTCAGGCCATGCCCTTCCAATCTACTTTCTAAGGGTCAGCTGCATTTGTCTTCTTTAGTGCCTCAAAATCAGTGTACCCAATTCTGGGTCAAGCTTCACCTGGGTTCACTGCACAAAACACTTCCCTGGCCCCAAACATTCCCACTCTCTGCTCGCTCATCACTTCACTCAGGCTGGGTCAGGCTTTCCCACTTGGCCTCTTGTATCACTCTTGGCTCTTTAAGAACTTGTCACACAACTGGAGCTAAGTAATTTTGTCTCTAGTTATCTCTCTCTTCTGGTAGAATGTAAACTCCATGAGGGAAGCAGTTGTGTACCTTCTTTCACACACTAACTACAGCCTTGTGACAATACTAATGAATGTTAACTTAATAAAAGCTTAAGTTAATGAGTATATAAGCAAAAGGCCATCTTATACATAATATGTCAACTACCAAGAGGTCACAAACAAAGAAGAGCCTTTGCTAGGCCGTTTTCTGAGGAGACCCTGTTTGGTTAGGGATCTCTGGAGGAACAGAATCAATGATCAATAGAACACACACACACACACACACACACACACACTTATGCAAGGAGATTTCTAAGACAGGCTTACGAGAGGTAAGACAGTCCACAATGACTCCTTGGATGCCACAGAGCCAGAGGATTTGATAGCTCCTCAGCCCGAAGCTGGAAGCCACAGAGGAAGAGCAAGGCTGCAGCGCCAGCCTAAAATTGAAGGCCTTAAAAGGTCCTGGGGAGTCTGTGGTGAGACTGCACACTGAACAGCTAAAGAAAGAGTCTGATGCTCACAGCTGAGAGCAGCAGCAAAAGACACACCCACTCAGCCAGCATCGAGTTTTCTGAACACAGGCTGGATTTCGCCTTCCCTTTCAATCCATCTGAGATGCAGGCCTATTAAATGGTGCCTCAGCTTGCTGGCCTACATGCCAGTCATCTTTAGAAACATCCCACAGACACACCCAGAATATGTTTTATTAATCTACTAGGCTTTTCTTAATCCAGTCAATTGATGATGACATTCAATCTAATGATTCCTCAGTTAGAGAAATAAATTTCACTGTTCTATCATCTGGCTACATGATTTGCATTGACAAATGAGAAGTATGCCGATTCTGAGACATATTTTTCAAGTTGATCTTTGTGGTCTGGTTCAGCTTTGGGTGTTCTCACTGTCATGAGAATAAATTTACTTGACACAGGGGCTTCTCCTTTAAACTCTACAATTACAATAATATGTGGAACAGGCCAAACTCTGACTGTGAATCTGGATCAGAGTTGAAGCAAAACTCAAAGCCAGTAACCCACAACCACTGCCATGTAAAATGAATAAGTATAACCATTGTGTCTCTCCTAATTTTTTTTTAAATGTAGTTTTATTAGTATATGCTTGAAAAACATAACAATTGCATTCATCACAGGTCACTACACGTACAGAACTCATCTTAATTTAGTACACAGAAAGATTACCACCAAAATCTGGCTAATGTGAGACCTTGTGGAACCTGACACATTTTAAGAACACGTATATGACACTGCATCCCATCTATTGATATTGCCAATAATGACCCATAGAGACTGATTCTTACTTGGGTAAACATACAACATGACTTTTGTTGTGGAGATTTTTATATTTTACAGAACATCTAAGGAAATCTACCTAACATTTATTTAGGACTCCCTATGTTTCAGTCTTCTGAGCCTAGAAAACCCAAAGGTGGGCATAACATAATTTCTGTCTTTGGTAACTAAGAAGATAGTGAGGGACGACACCTATGTCATCATGTGGGTCAATGGTAGTTCACAATAAATTTTACCTTGTAAATTCTGACTATGCTTCTCTATGCAAAGCTTTCCTTCTGTGCTTACCACTGCTTCCTTCTATTGCCTCCCAAGAAAGATCCTTTCTCTTAAAACCAATATCCATTAATTGCTCTACTTACCTAAATGGAGAAAGACTTTGACCAGAGAACATAACCAGATAAGTGTCCAATAGTCAGCTCTTACGTGCAGTTTCAAGGCCTAACTGTAGTTACATCCTTGATGAAAACTTCCACCATAGCCGTTGTCTTCCTCATCTGAACTCCAATATTTCATAGCCACAAAAGATAAAACATGTTATAGCATGCAACAGAAAAGACAGGATTAGATCTTGAATTGGGTTCAGGAACTGTGGTTCAAGAATCATTTCTGGGGCTTGCCAAATAGCTCAGTGGAGGGGTTGGGGAGATAGCTGAGCAGAGTAAGTGCTCGCCTGGAAAGCACAGGGTCCTGAGTTCAATACCCAGTACAAAAACAAAATAGTTCAGAAGATTAAAATGCCTGTAACAGGCATAGGGGCTGAGGGTTCCATCCTCGGGTCTGCTTTGCTGGCCCCACACGCTGAGATGACAATTGAGACTGGATGTAGTGGTGCATGCCTGTAATCCTAGCACTTGGAAGGCTGTAAACAGGAGAATCACTAAGAGTCCAATCTACCTAGGGAAACCCTGTAGACCCTGAATAAATTTTTAAAAAAGAATCATTTATGCTACCCATGAACACATTGAATTTGGGAGTTGTTGGGGTTTAGATTTCTTGCATAAAAAGGAATAATTGAGCTATTTCAATCCCCCCCCTTTTTGTTTAAGGAACTGGGGATTGAACTCAGGTCCTTGCACTTGCCAGGGAAGCCCTTATTCCACTGAGCCATCTCCCCAGCCCTCAATCCCCTTCTAACTCTATTCTTTCAGAGCCCTGAATTCTATTTTGTCATTGGTAAAATTTATATTTATCCAAAACTTTTAGCCCCCTTAAGGCTAAAAGCTCTGCCCAAAGTGTCCCCTGACCTTTGTTTTGCCTGGCTGAACACACAGTGATACTATCAATCCTTTCCAATTAAAATCAGAGATTCATGTTGAAAATCTGTGTGAACCAGAGGTTGAAAATTGTTTGAGAAGCAAATTCTTCCTTCAGGCATGATTTGTTTGGGTACACAGTGAAATTTTTTGTTAATTATTCACTATGGCTTTGAAACAAGGACATTTTGTACACAAGCCCAAAATGTATCTGACTTACTCACTTTCTCATCACTGGGACAAAATTACTCAACACCCATGATTTAAAATGAAGAGATTTTTGCCTTGCAGTTTCAGAAATGTCAGACCCTGGTTGGGAGGCTCAAAGGCAGAAAAAGCAAAGTGGAAAAGGGCCTGCCAAGGAGGAAACCAGCTCAGGTGGTGGTGGTCAGAAAGTAGGGAGAGAGGAAAGAGCAGAGCCAGCGAGGGAGATGCACACTTCTAGGCCATTGCCCAGGGACTACCTCTTTTGAACCAGGCCCTGGGTCCTAACAGCAAGTTCAGATGGAGCAATCTATTGACAGTTGTACTTCCACGGCTCAATCACCTTGCACACACATGAGAATGGGGGTGGGGGAGAGGGGTTTTAGATCTACCACCTAACAGCATCCTTTAGATTTCACAGACAAGAAAACTTGTGATGAGGACATACTGGAAATTTTCCAGCAGAAGAAACTGGCCACACAAACCTGAAGGTCTTTTTTGATTTGGGGACATCTGAACAAACCTGCTTCTGTACAACCACCCCAGAAATGGGAGAGGGGAAAGAGCCCTATAACAAAGGAAAGTTTGAACTTGTGCTCTCCCATCCTTTTCCATGTGTCAAATGCTCTCATTGAATATCAGTGTGCAGCAGGTTTTAATACTCTGCATGAAAAAAAAGTAATACTTTGCATGATAAGACTGCCTCAAAACTTCTTCAATATGATATTATTTTCAATTATAAATGATCAGTACCTCACTTGTATTGGCACTCATCATTCATAAAATTCACTGTGATTGATTTTGAAAAAAAACTGATACCAAGGATATTTGCTTCCTGTAATGCAAAATTAATAGCAGATGCATGACTGAGGGAAATTTTTTCCTGCTGTTTTCATAGTTATTAAAACTCTTGGATTCAATGCTCTGTGTTTCTAACCCACATGCTATGCTCTCTCACTTGCCAATCTAATTCTCTGCAGCATTTGAAAGTTGTGGCTATTCTCTTCCTAAAACTTTCATTTCCAGTGTTTTCTTCTTTGAAGTAATCAAAGTAGCCAGCAGAAGACAGAGCCCTTAGTGTTAGCCTTGGAGCAGATTGACAAATGCTATGCTGACTAATGCCTTGAAAGGAGCCTCTAGGGTGATAGCTCATTTTACAAAGAAAAATGAGGGGGCTCAGAGACAAAGACAGATCTCACCCATGAGCGGCTGTGCATGGTAGTACCCATGCTCCTAAGCACTGCACGTTACCGTGTCTTCCCCTCTTCTTCCTTATTCCACCTTTACTATGGCCTCCTTTGCAGGCCCCTCCTTCGAAGACCCCAGTGCACTGCTGTGTCCAAAGCTGCCACATCAGCCACGTCACCAACCAGGAGAATATGCCCAACAAACACATCCATCTCAGAGCTCACTCTCAAGCAAACCAGTACATGGTTGTAGTGAAAAGGGGAAGCTAGAGATCAGAAATTCTGGTTCTGTTTTACCTTGGACAAGGTATTTAACCTTTATAAGCTTCATTTTTGTCCTATAGCAAATGATATAATGGAGCTGATGCAAGGATTAAATTAAATGATACAAATAAAACAAATGGAGCTTATATGTTTTCAACAGATATTAGTTATTTATCATCATTATTATTATTTAATCTACCTGGGAGCTGGGCATGGTGGTGCATGCCTATAATCCTAATACCTGGGAGGCTGCGGCAGGAGGATTGCTGCAAATTTGAAGCTTACCTGGGCTACAGGTGAGATCTAAGCTAACCAGAACTGTATAGCAACATCCTATTTCAAAGAACAATAAATAAATAAATAATAAATAAACCACCTGAGTCCCCCCACATAAGTATCTCGTTAGCCCTTCAAACTCGGTCTGTCTAAGACAGGGAGCTCCTTTTCTCCTACAAGTCTATTTCCCTGTGCACTGCTGCTTGCAGCGAAAATTACTGCCACTCTGCCATTTCACTCAAAAGAAATCTGGGTAGCTTCTGTTCCCAACATTTGAACTCTCTTCGGGGTTAGAAGAAAAATTGCCCCAATTTCCTAGCTAATCTCTAGAATCTATCATCCATATTCGTGTAAAAAGGAGGTCTTTCTAAATTACAAATCAGTTCACATTTCTTCGTCTCATTTAAAATTCTTCAGCAGATACCCTTGATCTTAAATGAAGTCCAAATGTTTCTGCAGAACACACTCCACCCTCAGATACCTGTCTCTGACTTGCCGGTCTCACCTCCTACAACTTCCACAGGGACAGAATTACCATTCCTAACACCAGGTCTGGGCCTGGTGGCACACGTCTGTAATCCTAGCGCTGGGGAGGTTGAAAACAGGAGGATCACTATGAGCCCGAGCAGCCTACTGAGATGCAGTACCAAATAAATAAAAAAATAAAAAAAAAAAATTGCAGCCAAAACCCCTACAGAATACTATAAATATTTAGTGATAGGACCTGATGTATGGAAATTTATTGCAAATTTACCTACAATGTCCTTGACAGCCAACCCACAAAGTAGGTATAATCTTGCATCCCAGAGTAAAAGAAAAACAAAACAGTAGTTCAGGAGATACATTCTTGTTACCAAAAATCTGAATGAAATTCCTATTATAATTTGTGAAGGAAAAAGTAATAAAATAGAGGAAACACTATATTTTAAA
The DNA here is from genome assembly GCA_004027165.1 of Ctenomys sociabilis. Taxonomy (NCBI): domain Eukaryota; kingdom Metazoa; phylum Chordata; class Mammalia; order Rodentia; family Ctenomyidae; genus Ctenomys; species Ctenomys sociabilis. Next base: position 665 of record PVKA01034984.1, on the reverse strand, counting down.
TGATCCCAAATTTGCCCACATCATTTGTATAGTATTCTTTTATATGCCCAAAGCATATAAAAAAGTACAATTTTTTAAATTTGGGACTATTTATAGTAGAGGGTGCAACGCTAAGAACAATACGCATTGGTCTGCTAGATCAAACAGGCTGCACACTGCACAGGGGCCACCGACACTTTCTCTGGTTGCCTGTGTTCCTTTGCATGCCGTCTACCACATGCAAAGGCTCAGTAGTTCAAACGTTCCACAGAGAGCTCACTGAATCTGCATGAACAGTTCATACTCAGTCAAGTGCGAAAAGTAAAACGTGGGTAGTTATGGCCCCAGGATCTCAGCAGACATGAGTCGCAGGGCCCACATTGGTATGCAAAGAACTTGAACAACAGTCTCAGAAGAAACATTTCAAGTCTGCAGTTAATACCAAATTGGAAAAGACAGCAAATAATGAGAAACAAAGCAGGAAGATAAAAGGGTTTTAGATCTTTCAAGTACCTACCCAGCTAATAAATGCAAATGAAGCTCAGTGCAGATAAGCACAGAATTATGAGTCTGGAAGCAAAAAAAGAAAAAGCAGACTATCTGCTTAATGGAAATGAGCTGCACGGTACTGACCAGGAATAAGAGCTGGGCAATTACGGCAGGAGAAATTCCTCAAGCTTTCAACC
>PVKA01034983.1:0-22966 GCA_004027165.1 Ctenomys sociabilis | reverse complement strand
AGAGAGCATTCTGGTCAAGCATTGGCCGTGACTCATCCACATGGATGACACAGACAAAGGAACTACAGAATAATGTACAGGACTACAAGATAAACCCTGAGAAGACTTCAATGACCACATAGGAAATATAAAGTTCATGTGTTGGTATATAAGTTTTGATCTACCTAGGTCTTAACCATCCAACAGAAAAGTATAAAAGTATAAAAATGAAGTATAAGCTTCTAGATAAGGCAAAGAAGAACTTAAGATATATTGGAATCAATGAAAAAACAGGGGATAGGATAAATGATATAAACTGTTCACAGGTGCTATGGCAGATAAGTTCTTGGTAGGGAAGAACAATTTGGCATACATTTAAGAGACACGTATGGAACTCCAATTAGCCATGATAAAAAATTTATAGCCAAGCATATTATAGTCAAGATTCCAGAAATTTAGCAGAATGATAGAATCTTAAAAACTGTTAGGGAAAAAGAAATAAATCATCTAAAGGAAAGCCCATCAGATTCACAGCTTACTTCTCAGAATAAGTCGTCAAGTTAAGGAGGATTTTGTGTGAAGTATTTCAAATATGAAAGAAACAGAATTCAATGCAGATTCCTTTGCCCCACAAAAATCTTTTTTTTATCTCAAATGGAAAAATATGACACTTTCACAATAGAGAACATCTGATGGAATTTATGACCACCAAAACAATATGCAAACTTGTTTTTGTTTTGAAGGACATTCTAGAAAGAGATAACAAGGACTACAATTCCACGAACCCCAGCAGAAGGAATGCACCAAGCAAGACAAGCAATTAAACAGAGGGGTGAAAAAGGGGAGAGGCAACAACATGAAAATAGTGTGAACAGGATAAGTCAACATATACCAGCTATAACTGTCAATATTAATGCTCTGAATTTTATCAATCAAATGTCACTGTCTAGCAGAATGAGTGATGAAGAAAGATCCAACAACCTGCTGTATACAAGAAATATATTTAATTCAAAATTTCATAGACTGATAGTCAAAAAATGGAAAACAATATTCCACATGCTATGAACCCAGAAGAGGCAGAGGTAGTTGTTCTATGTACAGATGAATTGAATTTCAAGACAAAAACCTATTAATAGAGACAACAAAGGTCACTAGATGAGTGTAAAAGGGACAATTACAGAAGAAAAGCTAACAATCAAACTTGTATTATAGGCCCAGGCAAATAGTTCAACAGATTAAAGTGCCTACTAGCAGGTACAGGGGCTGCCACGCCAGCCCTGTCCCTGGGATGCACTGAGATATCAGTTGAGACTGGGTGTGGTGGTATGCACCTACAATCTCAGCTATTGGGAGGCTGTAGCCAGGTGGATCACTATGAGTCCAGTCTAATAGTGAGACTCTGAACACCCTGTAGACTCTTCCCTAAAATATTAGACAAATGTTAGTGGATGTGACAAATCAAATAAAAACTAATACAATTGTATTAGGGGATCTCAATACCTAACTGTGGCAAAAGGTAGATCAACTAGACAAAAAAATCAACAAAGAAATATTAAAACTGAGCCAAACTTTTATTGTATTTAGTGCAGGGTCTCACTACACAGATCAGACTCATAGTGATCCTCCTGTTTTCAGTCTTCCAAGCACTAGGATTATATGTGTGCGTCACCACACCCAGTCTCAACTGCATCTTAGCAGGCCCTGGGGAGGGGCCAGAAAGGCATGCTTCAGATTGTGCCTGGTTCCTGTGCTTTAGTCTGCTGAGCTATCCAGTTGGCCCTGAACCTAACTTTTGAACAAAGGACATAGCAGATGTCTATAGTGTTCCACTCCACAGTACCGGAATACACATCATCATTTACACACAGGATGTTTTCCAAAACAGAACACATAAATCAAAGAACATGTTTAAATAATGCAAAAGAATTGAAATTATGATTGGAAATTAATGGAAAAGAAACCATAAGAATTTCATATACATGTGGAAATTAAATAGTACTTCTTGAACAACCAAAGAGTAACCCATGAAATTAAAGAAGAAATTAGAGAGTTTCTACAATTAAATGACAATAATGATACAACACACAGAAACTTAAGGCACACATGAGAGCACTCCTAAGAGGGAAATTAATAGCCGTGAATTCCCATATCAGGAAAGCAGAGCAAACACAAATAACAACTTAATGGTGAACTTCGAACTTTTAGGAAAAAAAATCAGGTTAAGCCAAAAGCTTGCACAAGTGAGGAAATTATAAAGATCAGAGCAGAAATCAATGCACTGAAAACTCAAACAAAAGCAAAGAATCAATGAATCAAAGAGTTGGTTCTTTGAAAGATTAAATACGATCAAAAGTCCCTTATCCAATCTTATCAAAACAGAAAAGAAAAAAGAAAGATTCAAATTCATACTGTTAGGATTGAAGGGGTAGAGTCACAATAGACCCTGCAGAAATCCAGAAGACCATTCTGACTTTGTAAACTTGTATTCCAATAAAATAGAAAATACAAAAGAAATATACAGACTAATAGATGCATATGAATTCCTAAAGCTGAATCAAGAAGACATAAATACTCTAGATAAAGCAATATAAGTCAATGGAATTGAAGATGTAATGAAAAACCTACCAACAAAGAAAATCCCAGGTCCTAACAAATTCACTGCTGAATTAAATGAGAACTTTAGAGAGGACAAAATAAGACTACTTCTCAAATTCTTTAAAAAAACTGAAAAGGGAAGCAATATCTGATAAGCTCAGATGCTAGCTTTAGTGACAGAATTATGACTAATAAATTAGGTTAACTAAATTTGAAAAAAATCATGGCTATATATTGATATTTTTTGTTATGTAGAGATAGTCAACTCCAATGCAAAGTATAGACAGATTGATAGATCAGAGTCAGAAACTCTAGGGTCAAGAGTTTCATATACACAATTCTGTATTTTTGTCTTAGATTTCATAGGCTAGATAACATGATACAGTGATCAACATATCTTTATTATATTAAATATAAAGGCGGAATTGAGCAGTTTCGAAACATTCTTTCTCAGTAACTGAACATAACTTGCCTGGTATTGTATAGGTCATTCAGTTTGCATATTTTGCCATAGATTTAAGATCTCTCAGGACCCAAAAATTTGTTCATACATCATGTTCTCAGTGCCAGCATTCCATGCCATTTAACAAAGAGAACACTGTTCCAAAGTAATATTCACCCATCTTCTAACATTACACAATAGTGACGGTCTCCTTTATGACAGCAATATGTCCATCTGTATGATGATCCATCTGAAGAACAGATCCAGCTGTAATTTTACTAACGCTTCAGAATGATAACTTATGTAGGAGATTTGATATTAGATTGTTTCTAACATAACAAGCTACACTACTGCTGTATACTCGTAGCTCACACAATATTCTTGTTACTAGGGTAAATTGAGATAAGTAGAAAAAACAGAACAAGTCTCAACTAAATTCAATTATATTTCTGTCTGGCTTAAAAATATTCTCTATATCTAGTCTTAAAACATGTCTCAACATGATTTGAAAAGACCTACCATTTCTACCAAACTCATAGAACTACAGAGAAAACAGATGGAGAAGTTTCTCAGTGGAACATAGTATGGACAAGTTAGGCACTGATGTCACCAGTGGTGCAAATGAAAGGATTTTCACATTCCTGGGTAACCACCCAGCTGACTGTTTCTCATTTTAATTGAAGTCTGCCAACAGCGACTGAAATTGCACTGTGAGTCTTTACTTTTTCCAAGACTGTGACTGTTAGCAGAATTCATTTTCCTTTCAGCAGTCTCTATTTCAAATTTTTAATAGTTTAGTATTGTTTTCTTCACTAGTGTTAGTGATACATGTGACTGTGGTGTGTTTTTCATTCTGTATTCCATTGATCAAAAGTGAACTACTCTGTAGCACTGGAGTTAATGCTGGCTTCTATGAGATCTGTATCTGATACTAAATTTGTGGAAAGAAATTATGCGCTTTTTGCATGTCTTATGGGTATAACTAATTTCATTGTATTGTATTTGTCAAGCTGTTTTAATGCTGAATTACTTAGCTTAAATGTACAAAATTTCACTTAAAAAATTTGGTGGAATTAATCTATTGGCTCTTTTGCCTTTCTCATTCCAAAGTAAAAAATGATTAGCTATTTCACCAAATTAATCTGATGTTTGTTCTGAGACTTGTGATACTGCTGTGGATAGCTTGCACACATTTACCTTTCTAGAGGTTTGTCTTCAGGTTTTGAAGTTTATATTGTCTCTAATGAACTGCGTTATGTTTGCTGGCATTTCTCATCCAGTACCATAGCTGCTATAATTCCCTCGTGATTGTGGTTTGCAGGATTAGTAGAACAGCAAGCTTTTGTGTTTCAGTGAAACTGTGTAACCTGTTTTTTCATGACTTTTCTCTGTGCATTTCTGTTTTGATTCTTAAAATACTTTACCAAAGCAAAAGCATTAACAGTTTTCCCATGTTGGTTGATTTCCACTATAAACACATGGGAATGGGTCTTTGGGTCTTCATAGTCATTTAGCCTTTAGGGGAATGGAAGACATAATAAAAAAATGTAAAAGGTCTAGTCTTTGAGCTGTAATGCTGACTTCACTCTTTGTGCTTAGAAAAAAAAAAAGTCTTTCAGAGAAATAACGATAGACTTTTGTACCTGGTAGGCTGTTTGTTTTATTAAATTACCATAACATTACTGAAAACAAATTATCACTATCTAGAAAAGTTAAAGCCACAGAACTTAGAGATCAGCCCCAAAATCATACAGATGGTAAAGGTAATTGTAAATGCAGGTTTCTAACAATGAGCCATTTCAAAGAGAAGTGAAGAAAAATATCCTGTTTACTATAGCATAAAAATATTTACCAAATATTTAATCAAGGACACAGAAGATGTGCACATTGCAAACAATAAAACAATAATAAAAACTAAAAATACATAAAATAGAAGATACTTCATGTCTGTATACCAGATTACTTAGTTCTAATTTTTTTTTTAGAACTGCCAATTGAATTTGACCTTTGGTCTTGCCAGGGAAGCACTTTTCTACTGAGCCATCTCCCCCGCCCCTACTAAATGTTTTAAATATTCAAAAATACTGAAAGATTCCATGTAATCTCTATACAAATTTTGTCATTGAAAAATACAGTGCAGATTTGATAGGGAGGAACAGTAAAACTGAAACTGTCAAAGTGATGTTGAACCAGCACAGTAAATCCACTGATACCACACTTCCTAATTTCAAATCATACAGCCCAAACTATAGCAGTCGGTATAATATCATCTGAGCCTGGAAAGAGAAATAAAGTGGTGGAATAAGGTAGGGAAAAGAAATCCACAGATCTGAGGTTAACTGATTTTTTTCTCCTGTGATGCCAACAACCTATAGAAAAAAAGAGAGCTTATTCAATGCATGTCACAGCTTGAGAAATGGACCTCATAACAAACACAAACAACTCAAACCAATTACATTCTTAGACACTAAGACTTTAAACTTATATGATGAAAGGAAGTAAAGCTTCTTACTATTGTTAATTTTTAATAGTTCTAGAATATGATACCAAAAGCATAAGCTACAAAAGCACAAAGAGACAAATGGTACTGCATCAAATTAAACAGTTTCAGCGTAACAAAGAAAACATCAAAATAATAGCACAGCCAACAGAAAGAGATAAAGTACTTATACACCAGTTATCTGATAAGAAATTAAAAACATGAGGAACTCTGATAACTAAATAGTAAAAGTACAAATAGCTCAGCTACAAAATTGACAAAAACGTTGCACAGACATTTACAAAGACATAAAAATGATGAATGTGTGTATGAAAAGATGAATATCACTATGTATCAGAAAAATGTAGATCAAAATGAACATAAGGTGCCCTAGGCTCACTAGATTTATCAATCTAAATTCAATTAAATGTAAGTAGATAAGGTTTTAAAGAAAGTGGAAATATTATAAGGAATACAACATTGTGCAGCAGCTATGGAAAATAATATGGTTATTACTCAAAGGAATAAAAGAGAGCTACTATATTGTGTTATTTAGTTTTCTATAACTGGAAAAAAATATTCAACACTTACAACTGAAGAAAGGAGAGATTTGTTTGATTCATGGTTTCAGTGTGTTCAGTCCATGGATGCTGGTTCCAGCACAAAAACAACTAGGTTGAAAGGTGTTTGCTCACCCTATAGGAGTGATGAAGCAGAGAGAGAAGAGACGGCTCGGAAACAGTCCCACTGCATCCACTGAGAACAAGAATGGGCCCTTGGAGGTCGTGCTCCAGTGACCCACCTCCACCCAGGTCCTACTTTCCAGCAACTTGTTTGGCTATGAACACCTGAATGGAGGAATATGATGTTGAACAAGAACAGTAAATGTACAGCCACCACAATTTGTAATTTCAAATTATGTCAGACTATAGCAGTTAGTATAGTATTATCTGAGCATGGAAACAGAAATGAAACATAGCATCATCTGAGTATAACTTGCTATGCATGACCTGATTACTTACCTGTAAACACATGAGACTTTGGGGGGACACTTTAGATCCAAGTCATAACTCTTATAATTCATCAATCCCACTTCTGAAGATTTGAAATCCATGTGTCAGGATATAATCTCATACCCATGTTTATTGTAGCACTACTCATAATAGTCAGTATATGGAAATAACCTGTGTGCTAATAAGTAGATGAATGGAGAACACAGACGGGTTGCATAAAAGCAATGGGATGACTGATAGTCAGCCTTCATAAAGCAAAATTGCTACTTTCAGCAATATGAGTAAAACTAAAGAATACTAGGATGGGGGCTGGGAAGATGGCTTAGTGGAATAAGCACTTCCCTGGCAAGTGCAAAGGCCTGAGTTCAATCCCCAGTTCTGAAAAAAAAAAAAAACCAAAAAAACAAACAAAAAAAAAAAACAAAACAAAACAACAACAACAAAAAACAAACGAAAAAAACTAGCACTAAGGAATATTATGCTAAAGGAAATAAGTCAATAAGTGAATGACAAGTTCCTTATGAATTCACTTATATGGACTGTATAAAATACTACTGAAATTCATGTAATCAGAGAATATAGTGATGATTGCAATGGACTGGACATTGGATCCGTCAAAGGGTGCATCATTTCAGTATTCTAGATAAAATTTCTTAAGAGATTTGTGGCACAATACTATGTCTATTGTAGAAAATACATAGGCATGGATTTGAAACTTGATAACAGTGCACATCTTACGTTAATTAGAAAAGCAAACAAACCCAAGAAAACAAAACTGATAAAAGTCTGAGGAACACAAGGAACCTGCAGTAGTTGCTGCTCTGTCTATTATCCTGACTGACAATTTGGTATCTTGAGTATTTGTACATTTCCAGAATCATGAAATTATTTGCATTAAAAACACACACAGCTCAACTGAGAAATCCCTTCAGGATTTTACCTGTCAATAACATTTTAATAAAACTCTAAAAAATAATTGGAAACAAAAGTTAGATAAATGAATAAATATTGATGTTTTGACCACAGTCTGCAGCTGTTCCACTTACTGGATGACTTTCTTCTTAGAGGTCTACATTTTGGTTTGCCTTCTGATTTCATGATTTCTATCAATATTGTTCATCTCTTTAATGGCAATGATTGTAAATTCAATGAAAGATTTTCTTATTTGGATTTTAGAACTCTTTAGTTTTATATCTTTTGTTTCTATTTTTTTTGTTTTTCTGTGACATTTCTATTTTGTGATGATTGCTGACATTATTTACAGATGAATAATCTTAAAATCTATGTCATATCCCTTTATACAAGGAAGATTTCTAATACTTTTGAGACTGAAAAGATGACTTATTAAGATAAAGTTGTTTTATTAATCAGCATTCATTCATATATATGTAGGCATATATAGATATATAAATTTAAAATGCAAAACAATTTCATTTTTGCCTTGTCTTATTATATTCATGAGTCTTATGACATATCCTTAGTAAATAAATGTAAACAGAAGTCTGTTGAAGACTCTTGGGAAAGTTTCTACTGTCCAATGTAAATGGCATTTATGATCCAAGTTCTCTTGATTTTTTTAAAAATTTTTTTTCAAATTCAATCAGGAAGCTAGAGTAATAACTTCCTTTCTGAAAGAAATGCAAGAAAAGGAAAATCCCAGGGAATAAGAGATGTTAGCACTAACAGCACTGAGCTGGTGGACTAATGCCAAAAGTTCTGTAATTATAGACTTGTTGACTTGGGGAAGGGAGGGGAAGAGGAAAATTAACTTTTATTTTTATAAGCTATTGCAGTTGGATACTCTGGAACTTATTACCAAATGTATCATCATGATCTCTTCAGTACTTGTTCAGAAGTAGGACATGTAGTTGGGCATTATGATGAATTTTACTTCTAAAACTTTGAGATTTTATAGGCTTGTGAGATGTTTTCTTATATTAACAACTTACTGCAAAATATTGTATTTACTCATGATATAAAAACATAGGAAAAAATCTAGATAATTGCAGTAGCTTTCTATTTTATTTTTCACTTTTGCTGAAATATGTGCATACTCAACTCAGTTTCATGATGTTGCAGTACAGGTTCTCCTATGTCCTGAGTCTTCACTGACCTTGAAAGGCTAGGGCCAAAATGTTGGCTGTCATTGTGGCTCTTCTATTTCTCCAACTTTGATCTGTGAAATTAGGTTGTTAACCATCCAGAAGAAAAGCTGATTAGTATCCTGCAGCATATGCCATTTACTTGGCCTTATTGGACTCAATTGATTTTAGTTGTACGTTTCCTTTCGTATTTCTGCTTTTCGCTTCTTATACTAGGGAGACTATATGATATTTACACATGTGTGTCTGGTTTATTTCACTTATGAGTATATGTTCAAGTGGCATCCAGTTCAGTATAAATGCTTCAAGCTTATCATTCTTAATAGCTGAGTAATACTCCATTATATAGAAGTACCACATCTTATTCAACCATTCCTCATGTGATGGACATCTTGGTTGTTTCCAAGATTTTTCTATCACACATTGTGCTGCTATAAACATAGGTACACATATATCACTATGATATAATGTTTTCAGTTCTTTTGGGAAAATTCCCAGTAGGGGGATAGCCGGCTTGAATGGGATTTCTAGTCCGACTCTTTTGAGGAGTCTCCACACTGACCTCCACAATGGTTGTACCAGTCTACATTCCCACCAGCAGTGGAGAAGTGTTCCCTTTTCCGAACAACCTCTCCAACATTTGTTGTTGGTTGATTTCCTTATGATAGCCATTCTTTCTGGAGTGAGATGGTATCTCAGTGTTGTTTTTATTTGCATTTCACAGATGACTAGCGATGTGGAGCATTTTTTCATATATTTATTCACTTCTTTAATTTCGTCCTCTGAGAAGTGTGTATTCATCTCAGATGCCCATTTCTGAATTGGGTCTTTAAATTTGAGGGCCCTGTAATAGCTTAGTTCTTTATATATTCTAGGCAGTAGACCTCTGCCTGATTTCTTATTAGGTAGGAGTTTTTCAAAATTTGTGGATTGTCTTTTCACTCTGTTGACAATTCCTTTTGACATGCAGAAGCTCCTTAAGGAGAGTTGATACCAGTTGTTGATTATTTCAAGTGCTTCCTGTGTGAATGTATGTTTGTTCATGAACTCTTTACCTACCCCTGTGTCTTCAAGAGTTCCTCCTACTTTCTCTTTGAGGAGATTGAATGTTTCTGTTTTAATGTTTTGATCTTTAATCCATCTTGACTTTAACTTAGTGCATGGTGATAGAGCTGGTTCAAGTTTTAGTTTTCGGCATGCAGAAAGCCATGTTTTTCAGCACCATTTGTTAAAGGGCTATCTTTCTTCCAGTGAGCTTGTTTAGCCCCTTTGTCGAAGACCAGATGTCTGAGTGTGATTGTAGATACCTCTGAGACTTCTAATCTATTCCACTGATCCTCAGGTCTATTTTGTTGCCAATACCATGTTCATTTTATCACAGTGGCTTTGTAGTATAATTTCAAGTTAGGAATTGTGAAGCCTCCTGCCTTGTCTTTATTGACCAAGATTGCCTTTGCTATTCTAGGTCGTTTGTGGTTCCAAATAAGTTTTGGAATTATTTCTCTATGTCTGGGAGGTATGTTGGTGGCAGTTTGATAGGGATTGAATTAAATCTGTATAGTAATTTTGGGAGTATGGCGATCTTCACGATATTGGTTCCTCCTATCCATGAACATGGAATATCTTTCCATTTTCTGAAATCCTCTATAATCTCTTTTCTTAGGGTGTTGTAATTTTCCTTTTCTGAACAAGGAGATTATGGAGTCACAGATGAAAGAGACTGATGATCTATAGTGTGCCTGGGGAGAGTCACATGGAGAGAAAACTTTCTCTCAGGCTCTCACAGAGAGCAAACTATTTAAGCATTGGCCGTGACTCATCCACATGGATGACACAGACAAAAGATCTACAGAATAAGGTACAGGATTACAAGATAAACCCTGAGGCGACTTCACTGACCTCATAAGAAACATAAAGTACATGTCTTGGTATATAAGTCTTGCTCTACCTAGCTCTTAACCATCCAGCAGAAAAGTATAAAAATGAAGTATATATCTCAGGGCCATAATATTAAGCTGAGCTGTAAATGGCTATAGTCGACAACTTCTTCGGATAACTCATTATTGTTGTGGAATGCTGGACTGTGTTGGATTATGTTGTTGAGTTCAAGCACCTAAGTTAGCTGAATGACAATGAAGTGCCCATCTTTGACAGGTGTAGAGAAAGGAAGGGTTATAGAAAGGAAGAATCATGATGTGTGTGTATGGACAGTACAGTTGGGATAGATAATGCTGTGCTTCTACATAATTCTATGAGAGGCAAGATTTGCACTAATGGTGGTTAGACATGATAGTATGTCTGCTTCTAGTACTATGGACAACCACTAGGAAAATAACAAGGTAGAAAGTATTAATTATTGAATCTTTAGTGTAATTCAGGTATAAAAAATAAGATACGCAAACAGCTACACTCTTAATTTACTGATAAGAGTCATATGGTATAATAATGTCTGTAAGTATAATATCGTGTATGCACATTCTATGATAACAAAATATTATGTAAACAGTTTGCAATGTATTAGTTTATCAAATCCGTCTTGTCAAGGTATCTTAAAACTGTCTCATTGATATTTGTACTTCAATAAAACAAAAATTAAAAAATAAATAAATAAATAAATGTGTATACTGATCTCAATTTGTAGGAATAGTTGATATTTTAAACTTTAATGTATTTATGATGGAAGTCAGTCAGCATCGTAATTGTACTTTAAGACTTAAAGTGATCCATTCTATTTAATCTTAAAATGATGTGAATTAAATTCAACGTGATATTTAGGATCAACTCTGCAACAGAAAAAAAAATTGCATAGTAGTAAATACCAGTGAAATTTAAATAACAGCTGAAGCTTCTTTCTCATGCTGATTAATGTATCCTACACATATCAGACCTTAACATTGAAGAAAATGAGTTAATCTGTATGGGAAACCTTTTCTAAAGTTCATGTAAACCTAAACCTCTTTAAAAAGTAATATATTTGAAATGATGTTTATATGTAAAAATGTGCTCTGTTTTTATGTTAAAGAGAAGAGCAAAATTTCCTGTGGATTATGCAGAAGTGCTAATCACCCACAGACCACTAGATTTGTTATAATGGTTGTAGCTTTGATTTTGGCTCATTGGTGAAAAGATCGCTGCTAATGCTGAAATCTTGTATATTTCAGGCAAGAGAATAGAGGTACAGTGTGCTTTAATTGTTGTATCCACATGTGAACTAAACCCTTGAGTATTTTATTCACGGAATCTTTTTTCCTAACTCAGTTACAATATCTGTTATCACCATAAGTTTAAGCTCCCCTGGGCTTGGACGCCGCTGTCCTAGCACTGTTCTGCCATATCTTTTGAAGTGCTGTTTATTATCCTCCCTTGAGCTGGCGAAAGCAACTTTAGTTTCCCCATCGTTTCCAAAGTGAAAATGTTCACTTGGCAGCTCTCAGGCAAGTGGAGTTGGTCCCCTGTGCATCCTGGCTAGTGCTACTTATATTGACTTTTCATGACAGTAGGAAGTTTCCAAGAGAATAACACATTCTTCTCAAATATTGAATACACTCAATTCGTGTTCCTGCTGTTAGAAGAGTATTCCCTTGGCTCCTTGGTGATTGCTTCTGATTTAGGTATCATGAGAAGTGGTGTTCAGAGCCATTCTGGCTCACCCGAGAAAGCTATGTTCAATTGCTTACCATAAGCATTTCCTTTTTGATATTAGCATTATACATAAAATTGTATTATAAAAGAAGTGTTAACAGTTCCCCAATATCACTACTTAATCGTCTAAGTGTATTGACTTCCTCATATTTCCTTTTAATTATTTATTATGTATAGGAAGATTTCATAATTAGAACAATAGTGTGAATGAAATGTTTTTAGTAATTTAATTTCAAGAGCTTATCTTCTTTATACTTCTAAGTTCTCTACGGCGCTTCATCAATTTGATATTTCAATGCTCAATCATATTCAACATTCACAACGCATAGAACTTGTTGGATTACATGTGGCACTGAATGTCTGTTAAGAATTGAGTTGTGAGGCTCCCAAGCCAATATGTTGAAACTTTAATTTCTAGCATCCTAAAATGTGACCTGTTTTTGGAAATAAACTCTTTGCAGCTGTAAATATTGAAGATAATATCACTAGAGTGGACTTTAATGGAAAATGACTGATGTCTTTCATAAAACATATATTTGGAAACTGACAAACACACATACCTATGCATCTATCTGTATACACACACACACACACACACACACACGAAAATTATGTGGAGATGAACACCAAAGTTGAAGCAATGATTCAGTATTATCCATGTACTGCCAAAAATCATCAGAAAACTTACTGAAACTATGAGAGTGTCATGTTATTCTCAGAAGAACCCAACTCTGACAACATCTATATCTTAGGATTCTGGACGCCCCATCTGTGAAACTCTGAATTTATGTTGTAAAAAGCATCATGCTATAGCAGTTTATTATAGCAACTGCAGCAAACTAATGCAGTCTTTACAATACCCCGTTATCATTGTTAAGTATTATTATTTTTTATTTTTGATACAATAACTATAGCCTAGTATTTTGTTAGAATAATATCAGGCTAATCTTAGTTACTTATAGAGGTAAAACCATTTTATAAATCATATGTGTGCATTTCTATAGAGCCATCAATTTATATATAAATACATTTATATGAAAATTCAAGTTCCAAAGAACTGAAAAATTTATATTAATATGTACTTATTTTTCACTCAATAAAATTAACAGCAATGTCAATGCATTCTCTCAAAAATCAATATTATTATTATTTAATTATTATTCTGAGACCTTTCTGTTAAAATATTTATATAGTAGTACATTATTATAGTAGTCATTAAATTTGTAATTTCTTTAATTTGTAAATAAAAAAAAATTAAGCTTTCTAATTTGACTAGTGGCACAGACATGTGTTGAAGAGACTATTTGTTCTTTAATTTCTGTTTCTTATTTTTTAAAGTAAGCTTACTTTTGCTGCTAGAATTGCCAAACACACAGTAGAAAATGTTAATAGGAAATCAGAGCACAGGCTGAACTCACTGATTTACTGATAAACATCAATGTTATTCTGATTTTGGAACATTTCTTTTCGAAAGAGGGAAAACTTCCTTAGGAGGCCATCATTTCCTATGTATGCCTCTATCTCTGTCATTCTAGGTTGCTAAGTTGTTTCACTTGTTTTAATGTCTAATACCCAAGTAAACTTTTAAATATTTTATGAGGAGGAGATAAATTATGCAGTTATATGCAAAATGGAAGGTAAAAACACTATTAAAAAGTCTTCTCATTAAGATAATAACCTAAAAGCAATAGATTAATAAATTTTCATCTTAGTTCATAGAATTACCTTGAAGACTAAATGAATCAGATACAGGAATTTCCAGAACCTTGGGGGGGGGGAGAACAGAAACTTCTCGAGCACATGAGAACCTCACTCTGGTCTGGGAGGAGAAGGAGCTTTGATATGCAGTCCTCAGAATAAGTAGAATGCGCAATATAGAAGTATAATAAATGATGATTGGGTTGCTCGATCCATACTGATTTTAGGAAACTGAAAGGATTTGAGTGCTATCAAAATGGGGCAGGTATGACTTTGCTTCATACAATAAAAGACAATGGAAAAAGAGGAAAGTGTATGACCACAGACAACTGAAAGGATTTGGTTATACTGGTAATTACCTTGTTATGAAATTTTGCTTTATTTTTTGCATCAAAACTAATGTTATGAAAAAAATGTAAATATAGAATAAGTAATATTCTAACTAGTGTTATTGCTGTTTTCCATAATGAGCAGGTAAAGCAATGTTACAGTGCTTGAAAATTATAAATCTGGTTGGCATTAATATGTCTTAAGTAGTGAACTGAAGTTTAGAAAACAGATAAGAAGTAAAGTTTCGAGACAGACTTTTATTATAGTAATATTTAAAACTATATTTGGATAATAGTTTGTGGTGGAAAAGCTCAAGATTACTGTAAGAGTAATGATTGTTGTACTTAGAATAAAGTAGAGCAAAGGATTGTGATGAATAAGGGTAGAATTTCACCTTTTTGGGATTTGGGTTACATCCAAGGGTTGGATGAACACACTGTGGATGCATCTGCGAGGGTCAGGTCATGACCTTGGGGTTATGATCAATCTTTGCTCAATCCTCACTGGCCTTGTTTCCATGCTGTTTCCTGGCCACCATGAACTAAAAAGACGTTTTCAGCCATGATCTTCTGCCATTGGTTCCTGATTGGGTGCCGGCTACCCATGAACTGACTCCCCTCAATATGTGAACAGAATCTAATCTGTTCTTTAAATTGTGAGAGTCATATTGTGCTCAGGAATTAGAAAACTTTCCATTACAGGACATGGCATTGGAGAAATGGGGTCATTGCTGTGACTCTATAGGACCATCTTTTAAAAAACTTTTGGAATGATTTTGTAAAAGAAGTGTGGAAAAATTTGAAGATGACAGCTTCAGAAGGCCTGCAATGCTGTAAGCAGAGCCTGATGGAGGTCAGAAAGTTAGAATGCTGATAGAACTATGGGTAGTAAAGGCCAGGCTCAGAAGGTTTTAGTTAGGGACAAGGATCCCAAGGAAATGTGGACTGAAGCCTTCTTGTGTTAGCACTGACATACAATTTGTTCATATTGTCTATAAACTTAGGTTCTGAGGAAAACTCAAAGATTAAGGACATTGCACTAGGTGATCTGGTATAAGAAATTTGAAGACAGCCTAACGCTCAGGCTGTGGCATGCATACTGATGGCTGCTGTATGCACAATTTTGAAATGAGAAATGGAAGCAAAAAGCAGAGTAGAAACATTGGAAACCTTAAATTTTGTTTCTGAAGAATCATTGTGCCACTAAAAAGAAAAAAAAGGTACTTTGCTTTGTGGATAAGAAAAAAGCTTTCTTGAGGGCATTTCACAAGCTAGTCAGACCTTAGCATCCCAGGCTTAAGGATTCAGAGGGTCAACTTGTATGAGGAGAAAGTTGCCCAGAACCCCTGCCTCAGAAGGCTCTCTTAGGAATAGTGTCCGGGATTCATGTAACTGGGCTGCTCCTTTACTTAAAATGGTTGCAGCAGCCATGGCCAAAGTAAGCTGAACAGCAAACTTGGCATCATTGCTGACATGAAGAATATGATTTGGGGCTGTGGGGAGACTTCCACCCAGATGTCACAGGAGGCCCTGGGAGTCCAACAAGGAGCTCCTGAGAAGCTACAGAAGGTGTAAGGGTGAAAACAAAGGTGCAGGGAAGATCTGAGGAGGTCAGGGATGCCAGGTACTCAGAACATCTGGCAGGGAAAGTTGAATCCTGAGAGTGTAGCCGATCTAAGGCAGTAGGTGTGAGGGCTGCATTTGCCAAGGTTATTTTTTCTTTTTTGGCTGAACTGGGGATTGAACTCAGACCCTTACGCTTGCCAGGCAAGCACTTATTCTACTGAGCTATCTCCCTAGCCCCTGATCCCCTAGGCAAGGTCCTTGAGGGAGGGGCTACTCAAGTCCTTTGAGGGCTCACATTTTATTACTGTGTATCTCAGGTGCCAGATATGGAGCTACAAGGCCTAATGTTAGCCCTGCAGAGTTTGGTCTTGTGTTGGTCTAATTGCTTTCTGTTTCCCTATTTCTACCCCTTATAGGGGGAATTCCTGATCTGTAACAATGTATCTTGTAATCATGTAACTTAATTTACTTTATCTTCATAAGGATTCACAACTAGGAGTTTTCTTTGCTTGTCAGGAGAGACTTTAACTTGCAGTTTTGAAAATTCTGAAACTGTGGAGGCATTAGGAAATTCATTATTGTGTTTCTGGTCACACATATTTGAGTTCTATTTTGTTAGGTGGAATCATGACCTTGCTAGTGTCTTCATTTGGAGAATAATTATGCTTTAAGGGAATCCATTTTGCAATAAAGATGGCAAAGGCTGAGAGGCTGAGAGGTTAGGGTAGAGCACCAGGAGTCCACCTGGGTGATCCGTGTGGCACAGCTCCAGTGTGTGTGGCCATGGGATTTTGGCTGGCCATGGCACTTGTGGCCCCTTGTGCTCTCTTCTTACTCACCATCTTGTTTCCCTTTAGTCACCATGAGTGAAGCAGCTGTCCTCTGCAGAGTCTTACTCCATAAGGTTACTACCTGGAAGCCAGAAAACAGTGAAGCGAATGCCCTCAAAACACAGTTCATATTTAACTTCTTCTCCCTTAAATTGTGAAATTTGAGTACTGTGTGTAGTCATGCAAAATCAATTTAACACAAGAAGAAATCAGGGCCAGTGAGGCAGCTCGGCAGGTTGAGCACCTGCTTTGGCAAAGGCAGGGATCAGAGTTTGATGCCCCATCCTAAAACCGCTGGCCCCCCAGTGGGCACACTCAGCCAGCAACCCAGTCTGAACATGGTGGCTCAGACCTGTAATCCCAGTGCTGGAGAGGCTGAAAGAAGGAGGATCATGATGAGTTCGAGATGTGTCGTGGCACCCTGCATCAAATACATAAAATGAAAAAAAAGAAGAAATCAAATAGAATAGTTCATTTTTCCTGTAAGGAAAAAAATACATGTCTTTTAGAAAGAAAACCAAAAGGTCCCCAGTTTTGTACTAATATACTGCCTGTCATTTTTAAGGAGCTTGGCTTTTAGAAAGAGCAGCTGGTAAATAATCATGAAATACTTGGAAGTCTAGATTCAAGAAGAATAGATGTGGGGCACTTTTAGGAAATGATACAATATTTATGTGCATGGGGTTTGGAATTATAAGGTTCTGAAATTAAATATTGATTCTATCATCTCTGAACTTGAGCTAGTTGCTGAAAACTTGCCTCATGTTTCCTCTTCTATCCAGAGGGAATAATACCCATTTCATAGAGTTATTTTCAAAATCGTATAAAACTAAACATGAAAATGATCTAATATACTGATCCACATTCTACTTTCAATAATAGTAACTTTTTTGGTATTATTATTAACAATAATATTGTTTAAGACAGCATCTTGTTATATAGTACAGGCTGACTTTGAACTCTCTGTGGCCAATAGTAATAATTTTTGAAGAACAAAGAACATTAAGGAGCAGTTTTCAAGTGCCTCCTGTCATCTGACATATTTGTTACATTCTATTAATACTCACATTTAACAAGCAAAGAAGATGTAGACATAGTAGAAATAGAGCTGATATCTCCGAAATACCATTAAGCATTCTTGTTCATGTAGCTGTTATATAAACAGTGAATTTGAGTTGCATTATATGTAGACACTTCCACTCTCATTCCTGGCCTATGAAGTTGCAATAATTCACTGTCAATGCCTCCAGAGTAAAGAATGAACATAGAAACAATAATAAAGCTCTAGACAGGTATGTATATATATGAAATGCACTCAGTCTCATACACATTCATTTTTCTCAGAGCCTTCAAAGAGTTCTGCAGTTATTGAGGCATTTGGAAAATTTCTGACCTCTCCAAATATTTTCTTCAAATCTGGTGCACGACGAAAAGGAAGAAAGCAAAGATAGTTAAGGGATCCTGGAAACACTGAATGCTAGAGCTGCATGTTCGTGTTGTGGGTGTGCAGACATGGGTGTCCGAGGGCTCAGTGAGGGCAAACTGAGCCTCCAGCTGGTCAGAAATAATTTAGAGAGACAGTCAGCTTTCAAAGACATTTTTAATATTTCCAGTTTACAGGTTCACATCATGTGTGGGAAATTTTCAAATCTCGTTTCTTAAAGAACAGACATATAGGGTTATAATTTGCATGGAATTTATTCGCTGAAATTTTCTAATTTTGATTTTTGCCTTAATGATTTTATTTTATGGAATCTATGAAAGTTCTTGCCAGGTTAGCCTCACCTCCCTAACCAGTCCAGTTTGTACAGTGACTACACTGGAGTTCTTTTTAGTTGAAAGTTCGTATTCTATCCATACCTGCGTATAAAGCACAGTGCGTCTGTCCCTCGCGGGGCGGTGGCCCATGGACACAATGCATCCCAGTTCCTGGGTTGGTCTTTCCATTTTGTCCCTGCCATCTCTTGATCCCTTCCTTTTCTTTGTATGTACCTACAAAACATACAGTTTATATGCCTTGTGTGTAGCTGGTGCCTGCAGGTGACACATATGAGCCCTTTTATTTTAGAGCCTTCTGTCAGCTTTGCATGACCTGAAAGCACTCCATTCAGCCCACTCATTTGTGTGTGTGCCTGATAGACCAGCCTAAGTGCCTACCATTGATAAGAACCCACCTAGAGCAAGAGGTGGCTCTTTGCCAATAATTTTTACACACTGAGGCATTTTCCTTCCTATTGTTTCAAGGGGCTTAATGAAGTGCTGTGGGGACTGTTGGTGCTTGATAATTACTGACTTTTAAACAAATTAAGACATAAACATGTTAAATTCTGGCTGCTCAAACTTTCACACTTGCTAGAGCACTTGGAATCCATGAAAGGTATTTCTTCTATGGTGCATCCATCTCCATTCTACAGCTCTCTGTATATTTGCAGCTGGAGAAAGTTGAATGTGAATGTCAAATTATAAATCTAAGCTGGGTCACACCCTACTTTTTTCTATTGATTTTAGGAAATAATATTCAACATTTGCGAAAACATTTATTTATTCCAGGATGATTTATTTTGAGATAGGGCCTCACTCTGTGCCTGAGGCTGGCTTTGAGGTCTCACAATGTAGTGTTGAGCAGCCTCTAACTCATGGCAATCCCTTGGGCTCAGCTTCCTGAGTGCTGGAATCAGGCATTTGTGACCACAGCCCACCTAGCACTTACTTTTGAAAGAAAGCAAAAATCTTTTTAGTCAAAATGTTCTGAGTATGCAATCAGTCATTTTCTTCCTTAGCAGTATCTGCTCTAATTTTGAAATACTGGATGAACAACACATGCCTCACTTTCCTTAGTGGAGACCAGTCAGGATAGCGCTATGAACAGCAAAGTGATGTCACATCTCTAGCACATTCCCTATCTACCCAGTTTGCTTAATGCTGTAAAGAAATCTATTTTAAGATTGGTGCACCTGAAAAAGGAAAATTTAGAGACATATTTTTTGTGTTTTTTCAGTAGGAAAGAAAAGAAAATGTTACTTGTCTATCTTCATAAATATTTTAAGAATGATAGTTAAATGTCAGTGAGAAATAAAGAAAGCAGGAAACATCAAAACAAGTTAATATTAAAAATCAGTCACATGTATCATCATTTTAATTTCAAAGTGAAGCGCTACTCATATCTAATATACTCACACGAATAGGAAAAATCAATCTTCCAAAGATAGAGATAATAGTAAAGGTACTAATTCTATGACTTCCTTTTGACCTAGAAGTTGATGTTTAATGAAGTACATCTCAGATTGAGACTGTTATCTTTTGTTTTATTATATTTTTTAGTTTCCTTCTGTCTCTCCAACTAATGATACAAAATCCCAAACATGTCTCCCATAAATAAAATTCATTCAGTGTTAAACAAAACTTGAGTTCATTTATAAGCTATCAATTCAGAGAAGGTGACTAGAAGGCACTGAAACAACTTTAGAAAAATCCACAAAAATAAAGGAAACATAACAGTGACCACTTCCACTTTAGATATAGAAAACTAAAGAAAGTAGAAGAGGTCTGATCAAAATCACACTGGGAATCAGTACCAGACTCACTAGACTACTTGGAGACACTTCTGTTCTGTTTATTTTCTATTATTTCCGCCCTCAGTATTTCTTAAAATATTTCAAACGTGAAGTTGTTTTATGAATTAAACACTCATAGTATGAATCCAAATTCAAATCTTATACACAGCTTAAATTAAAGAAAAATTATAAAGTAGCATGTCAAATTACAAATTTATTAAGTATTATGGGGTAACTCAATGTCTCTGTGTTTGTGCATGACAGAGAGAGAGAGAGATTGAGAGAGAGAGAGAGTGGGGGCAATAAATGACGCCTTTTGCAGATGGTGCTTGTATTACAGCAGGATATTGAGAAGTAACTCTCATTTAATAACCCAGTTTAGCAAATAGTCACATTTTAGTAACTGCTTTTGCTTTTATCTATCCTTCATCACACTATAGCTGTAGTGACTTTTTTGGTAATTAACAATTATGTAAAGAATGCACCTGTAATGATAATTTGATATATTAAAGTAATCTCATTTTCTTCCCTCATGACCAAGTGAGGTAAAATTAGTAAGCTAAAAGGAATCATTTCCTGCTCCTTGCTCAGGAAGTCAAAGGTTTGTTTAATGGCACAATCTCTCCCTTTAGAAAAAGCGAGTCTGATTCTGAGAAACTCTACTGTGAAGTATATTTGAAAACTGTCAGAATAAAAAGGAGTCACTTGTTTCAACTCTATAAAATAAAGTAAATAAAATGGACAGATTATCACAGAAGGATAGTTAGAAATGCTTCTCTAATCTTGAGCAGCACAAAACATTGCTAGAATTTCCACCTTGAAAGGTCGCCTCAGAGTTTTATAAAAAGCTACTTCTTGGGCTGGGGAGATGGCTCAGTGGAATTAGTGCTTGCTTCCCTGGCAAGTGCAAGGGACTGAGTTCAATTCCTGGTTCCACCAAACTTTTTTAAAAGGTACTTCTCTAAGGGTATCAGAATAGCAGCTTTTAAAATTCTGAGTGACAGAGTTTTTATTATTAAGCCTTATGACCAAGGATGACTATTGCAAAATGTGCAGGGCAATCCTCCTGCTCTGTCTTTCCTCAGCAGCCCCTTGCCTCAGCCTCCCTTAGTATACCCACAGGGTGGAGTGGCACACCTCTTCTCATTGTGATGACCTACTCTTCCCACGTAAATACTGTTATTCCTTGTAGAAACTTTTTTCTGGTAGTTTTGTGTAGGTCAACCCTATACTGAAGACAACCTGGAGTGGGACCTAGATGGGCATCTCAGATCCATCCACTCTGCCACCTAACTTTAAGAGGCAATTGTTCTAGAAAGTATCATCAGCTTAGCACAGCCAGGGTAAGTGGTGAGAACAGGGAGCCAGCATGGAGCGAAGTGTGAGCAGGTAGCAAAACCATGTGTGCACTTTCTTCTCCTTGATCTAATTACTTCTCTTACGCCATATCCAATTCCTCTCTCTCTCATCAATGTGAATAAGGAGAGTTCTACCAGAGAAATATGGGAATAGAAGAAAGGAAGGAGTAAATCACACAGGACTGCAGTAGTGTCTGCTGGCTTTGAGAATATAAAATAATGACCAAGACATTATATCTAAATGTACAAAAAAACATATCAGCATGAATTGATTTTGTGGTTCAGAAATTTGTCCTTCCTTCCTACGAGATCTTGAAAAGTTAACTCAAAAGAGACACATGACTTATTCATTCATGCAAAAAACTTGGTAAGCTTTAACCTGCAACAGGAAATTCAAAAATAAGGAACACTTCAGTGAATAAAAATTTAGTCGCTGTTTCTTCTACAATATAATTACATTCTAATAAAAGTAGACAAATAACAGCAAGACATTACAAACATGCTTGCAATGTGTCAAAATTAAAGCCAAGTAATGTTAGCAGTTGGTGGAGATAGTTATATTTAGGGTAACATTTTCGGGAGAAGTGGTTATTTAGAGACTGAACTTCACTAAGAGGTCAAACTGCATGGGTATCTGCAGACAGACTGTTATAGAAGGAGGAACAAGTAAACACCAGTGTCCTGTAGCAGTACAATTCACCTATGCCAGAGACATCAAGAATGATGGCAAAAGCGAACATAACAGGAGACGTTTTGGTGGGTAAAGCCAGAGAAGTTACAGGGAATCAGACCATATAGGGTTGCAACTCATTATTTTGTTTGACAGGCTAACTCAACTATTGCTGTCCCTTGCGCCTAGCTATTACCCCAAAGCCTCATGAACTCATGACTTTTAGGGTAGAGGCCTAGATTTAGGGAGTGTCATACTGGGATTAAAGGTGTAATATCTAAGTGGGTGTGGCATAGTTCAGCATGCAATTAATGAAAGCCCCACCCTCAGTGTGGGTGGCCCCGTCAACAGATATATAGCCTGGGAATATAGAGGGAGAGAGGGAAAGCAGGCTTGCTTCTGCCGATGCTGCTACTTTCTGCTTACTGCCCTCTGCCTGCCACGTTATGAACTCCTTCTCCCCTGCAATGTCTTCCTGCCCTGCTGCTCTGCTTTGTAGCTGCTGACTGTACAGTAGTAACCTCTACAAACTGAGCTGAAATAAACTTTTCCTCCTTCAATTTGTAGAAGTTGGGTACTTCGTCCTAGCAACAAGAGAAGTAATTTAAAACAGCCATGAGCCATGATGTACTCATATGTTTGATTCAGCATTACTATCTAAGATTATATCGATGGGATCAATATTTGAGTCAGTATGCTTCATATAGAT
>PVKA01034982.1:0-23023 GCA_004027165.1 Ctenomys sociabilis | reverse complement strand
GTGTGTGTGTGTGTGTGTGTGTGTGTGTGTGTGTGTATGTGTATGTATATATATTGCTACTGAGTTCTAATTTATATTAACCCTTTATTGGATATGTGCTTTGCACATATGGATTGGGAGTTATTTTTCTCTGTTGAGTATTTCCTGCCTCACCATGCTCTTAGATGATTTTTTTTCCACTTATTAACAATTGTTGGCAGTCTATCATCTACAAGTAGCACTCTCACCCAACTTTAACCTCCCTTCTTTAGCATACCCTTTTTGTAATCCTCTAAGTGTACTATCATCTCTCCTCTGTTAGTGAAAGAAAAATGCTTAAATTTTACTGGGTAATAAATCCTTGATAATTTTTTTTCTCTCAATTATAAAACATATAGCTGTAGCTTCAATTTCTACTTCTTTACCTATTTGCTGTTCCAGTCCAGTTTTGCTTTTACCACCTAAATTATCTCATTAATTCTCTAATGATCCCTATAGTTTCCTACTATTTGGTCTCTTATCGTCTTTTGCTCACAGATTTCCCCTTCTCCCCTCCAGTTACAGTGTCTTTCCTCATGTCCCGTCCTCTCAAGACTGTACACTTACCTCATGTTTTCTCCACAAGGTTATCAGTCACTGTCATGGACTTCTTCATGCACCATTTCCACGCGGACCTTCTTCCAACTCTCTCCGCTTTCCCTCCTAGAGCGATCTCACCTATTCTCATTTCTCCAAGTACTGTGTATTTCCAAAGACACAAGAGTATCTCCAGTCCTGACCACTGTTCTGAGTAACAGACATAGGAATCCAAACATTTGCAAGATCTCCATATGCAGTACTTGAATGTGTTAAGGATCTCTAATATACAATGCTCCAATATCAACTTAGTATCTGAAACTAGCTTTCTTGTAAATGTTTTTTTCAAAGGCTTCCCTCTCATAGTAAAAGGTACCAAAATCTTCCCAAACATTCCAATAAAACCTCTTTTTAGTTCAGTGCCCCCTTTTACTAGACAGAAATAGAGAGAAAAATAGAATCAGAGAGACAGAGACAGATAGAGATAATGACACAGAGAAAATATACTTGACCATACCTCCTAACTCAGCCTTCTTTCATTTTTCAGTCACTACTACCTCTCACTTTGACTACTCAGTTTGCTTTTTAACTAGTTTTCCTTGCCTCAGTTCCATTTTTCACATAGCAATGAAAGTGATCATTTAGGGCCAAGGAGATGGCTCAAAAGAATAAGTGCTTCCTTGGCAAGCACAAGGGCCTAAATTTAATCCCCGGTTCCACCAAAATAGAAAAAAAAAAAAAAAGTGATCATTTAAAGTGTAAATCTATCAAATAATTTCTCTACTTAAGTCACCCAGTGGTTTCTCAATCCTAACTATGAAATCCAAAATCCTCCTTTTAATTTTCTGAGCAAAACACGATCTTTCTTGCCTCAGGACCCTTTATATGCATTTGCCAAGGATGCTATTTCCTTAACACTCAGCAAGGCTAACTCTTATTCATCTTTCAGGTATGAGCTTAATTACTACTTTCTTAAGGAAAGCTTTCCTGATTAGATTAGAAAAAGTATTAGCTTCCCTTTTTACTTTCATATCAACCTGTGATTTTCAATTATAAGACTTAACATCATAGTAATTAAATCCTACCTCTGTGATTATTTAGTAAGGGAGACCCTAACTAAATAATAAGCTCCATGAAGGTAGAGATTGGGTAAAATTTGCTCACTAATGTATTCTCAGTAGCATCAATAAACTGTAGAAGGGAAGTCTGCCGCTGCAGCAATGTCAGCATTACTATGTAGGACCTATACAAACAGACACTGCTGAAGTAATTCCAGTGACACACAGATGGAGCCAGCTGTGTTGACATTTTTAATGATGGCAGCAAGTTAGAACAACCCCACTAGTCTATGGACTATGGCAGCAGCTATAGCAATATGGCTTCACTTCACAAACATTTTTTTATGTTTGTATTTTGTACAGGGTCTAACTATGCAGCTCCAACTCATAGTGATCCTGTTTTCTGCCACCCCAGTGCTGGGATTACAGGCATGTACCACCACACACAGATGTGGTTGCCAACTCCACATGCCCAGGGGTGGAATCAGTGCAGTGTGTGGTGCCCGGATTGAACACTGGTCCTTGTGCTTGCCTAAGCAGAAGCTCAGTCTGCTGAGCTATCTTTCTGGCCCTTCCACAAACCTTCTTGCTAGGCTATTGACCAACTGCAGGGTGGCAGGCTGTGGACTCTGGGGACCAGAATGGAGAGATTCTGTGTACGAAAGAGCCTGACAAGTCCAGCTGCATCTCCATGAAAGCTAGGGGCTCTCCCTAGAATTCACTGAGAGTGGTATATTGTTTTTAGGGTCAGACCCCTTATGGAGCTAGTATATTCCAGTTCAAAGAGTCTTTGTCAATGTTTAGCTGTGATATCTCTATCGATAACAAATTCTTAGTGACTCTGGCAACAAATAGGATATATACAGTCTAACAAGTCATCCACTGAAAATATTATATGGGTTTGTTTGTTTGGTTGGTTTTTGTTAGTTTGGCAGAACTAGGGGTTGAACTCAAGCCCTTGCCCTTGCCAGGGAAGTGCTTATTCCCGGCCCCAATATTATAGTGTTTAACTTTTATAGCTAGATTGGGCCAAAGTGTTTTGAATATGTAGAAAATGAGAAATTATAACTTTAAAAGAAAACATTGTGAAAACCTATTTCTAAACCTTGACTGAATATCAATTTAAGTTTACAAAGAGGGGGCAAAAAATCCATCAACAAAAGGTGCCCTGTCTACCTACTTGGACCAAATGGAGCTCTTGGAGGACATGGACAGAGGGGTCAAGATTGAGGAGCTGAATCCACTGATTCCAATTATGGTCTATTTCCTTCCTCGGGGAATGTCACTCAGAACTTTTGTGTGTTGAGAAATAATTTGTATCATTTTTGAAGGTTATATAAATTGTAGATATATTTGGTTTATTTCAGTGAAGTCTTTAGTATGAATTTTAAAAAGATTTCTTAGGAACAACTGAGTTTTTATAGAGTTCTGGCAATAAGATCTATATTGATGCATTAGTTGACCTTTTGCTGCTGGAACACAACACCTGACATATCCAACCTCAAGGATGGCAGGCTTATTCTGGCTCTCGGTGTCCGAGGTGTTAGGCTGTGACTGGCTGGTTTCAAGGAAAAAGCACACTGGTAGAAGGGCACAGTACAACGAAGCTGTTCAGTACCTTGGGACCATGAAGCAGTCAGATGGGAAAATGCAAGGAGAAAGAGATGACACAGGCCACGATACATCCTTTGAAGTCACACCGTCAGGAACCTTCCTTCGAAACATGCCCAGCCTCCTAACAGCAAATTCACATATAAGCTTATCAATGGTAAATTTAGGGTGAGATTAGCAGCCCAAGATATAATTGCCTTTCGGAAGCTCCATTTCTGAACATTGCTGCCATGGTGGTGGAAACTTCAGTGCATGGTTCTTTAGGGGTTGCTTCATACTTAAGCCATACCATTTCACTTTCTGTTTTCTCCACTAATAGATTTTACATTTTTGTTTTAGAATTTCTTTTTTTTTTTTCACTAATTTACTTGAGAAACAAATAGCAATGGGACAGTTTCAAACAAGGTTGGTAGGGCAGTTATAATAATTAATACATTGCATATTGTTGTCTTGGTAGTAGTTATTCATAGCACAAGATGCAGACATGATATCTTGTCCAAATGCTATTAGTACAAATCTTTCTTCTCATCAAATTAAGAGAAACTAGCTGTATATCTATCCTATTTTGTATACACAGATACAAAATGGTCCTCCATTTATATTCCCCTTGTTTTGTTTAGTTTTGTCAGAGGTGGATATTTCATTGCCATTTAAATATTGTAGGAGAGTGAATTGAGCAAAACATTCCAATATAGCCCAGTAGTCATAATAGTAGTGGGTTATCCATAACACTGGCAATGTCAGAAGTTGTTGACTTGAGCCTTTTACAGCTCAGCATATTAATATGACTTTACTTTCTATACCTCGTTTTTATACTTTTATGCTGGTTGGTTAAGACTAAGTTAAAGCAAGACCTATACAACAGGAAATGTAACTTTAAGCTCTGTCAAATCCCCTCAGGATTTACCCTGAAACCCTGTACTGCACTTTGTAGATCCTTTGTCAGTGTCAGCCATGTGGGTGAGTCACAGCTATTGCTTGACCAATTTGCTCTCTGTGAAAGCCTGAGAGAACGTTTTCTCTCCATGTAACTCTGCTTAGGCACATTTTGCATGGTCTATCCCTTTCTTCTGTGGCCCCATAATCTCATTGATCAGAAAATTTGGGACACCACTGAGTTACATGATGTTACAGCACAGGTTCGCTTATGTCCTGAGTCCTCACTGACATTGAAAGGCTAGAGCCAAAATGTTGGCTGTCCTTGTAGCCTTTCTTACTAATTTTTGGTCTGCAAACTTAAGCTGTTAACCCTCCAGAAGAGAAGCTTAATGATATTAATACCCTATAATAGATTTGACATTGTAGTTACATATTTATGTTTTATGTATGATTAAATATTTATGATAATTATTGATTATAACATTGATTCTTTGAGAGTATTATGATATACTAGAGGTATAATTCTAATGGTATTAATTCTAATAGTATTAATTCTAAAATGTAATCAATATCTAAAAACTTAAGAAGTTATTGATTTTTCTAAGAAGTTCTTTATAGAGACAAAACTTCATTGTTCTTGAAAATTATTGGGCATTCCATTGTTACATATTTTAATAAAGAAAAAAGTAAAAGAATTAAATATTAGTTACTTCAATTGAATCAATATATGACCCACCAATCTTCAAAACATTATCACAATAACATATCTCACACATTTGAGGCATTGTATAAATGGAATGAAATTTTAATTCCAATCCAAAACTGTGAGATTAAGAAAGAAAAGAAGTTGAAGTATGACACTTTAAAAAGTATAGGGCTGAAAGGCCATTCTAAATCCCAAGGTCCATTATTAAAACATCTGAGAATAGAATGATTAACATGTAGCAACAGACTAAAGCAGGCAAACCCTACTGAGGAGGAAAAGATTGATGAAGACATAAATTCTGAGGAAGCTCAAACTATGAATGGTTCTGATATAATGATATAAAAAAATATTACTACAGACAGAGTAATTAGACTTCTCAAAAGTCTCTTGACACTTTTCACTGGGTAATTCATTATTGCAGAGAAATATACTGTGCATTGTAGAATATTCAAGAATGTCTCAGGTCATTACCCAAATCCTCTAGATTCAATCCCCAGGAATGCAAAATAAAATTACCAAGGGATGCTAACAGTAAACACACTCAGCCACCTACCCTCAAAATAATGATATTGTAAATTTCTCCAGATAGTGCCAAATGACAGCAGGGAAAGGGACAGGACTCTCCCTGTTTTTAAATCACTAAATTAAGAGAATATGTGACACGTGTCAATTTAAAAAAAAAAAACACAGACTTTATATCATTCACTGAGTTACTGATTCCACACATTCATTCATTCATTCATTCATTCATTCATTCATTCATTCATTTGACCAGATACAATATTCAGTACATATTCCAAAGATGAGTACAACATAATTTCCATTAGGAAAGTCTACTTGGAGAAAGGTCATTGTTTTAAAATATATGATGGACATGCAATTATGTAAATGTTAGGTTTTAGTGCACAATCAAAATGAATCCCTAAAGATCCTATCATTAGTCAAAAGCCAGTGTGTGCCTGGTTATAACGGGTGCAGTGAGTGTGCATCAGATCCAACTTCCTGAGTGCCTTTCTGACCTGTACCACTTAAACAGCTAAAACCATTTTTTCCAGTATTGTTTGTTACCAGATATCTGAGGCATGTGGTGTGTCAGTCATGTAGTCAGATTTTCTTGAGGTTCATTCCACAAATGAGGAAGAATCTGTCTCCTTGCTGTTTGTTGCTCCTGGGACTTTGTTTTTTTCCCAGAAGAGCCCAGTGTCTGGACTCAAGCTCTATGGGAGTCCAAAGGTAAGCACAATGAGGCAGCAGTTCCTGTTTACAGAGTGATAACCATGACACCGTACAGTTGGACTCCACAGGTCAGTTGTACACTTTTAATTCCACCTTCCTTGGAGAAAGAAAGCAGTACTTTGCCTCGAAAATGGATTCAGCCTCAGATCTCTAGTTTCTGTTGAACTTCACTGACCCTAATTGTGTGCATTATAGTTCATCCTTCTTAAAATATCTAGAATTAGACCTATCATTTTTCAAACTGAGCCCTACAGCTCTATACAGCAAGCTCAGCAAATTTCTCACACACAGTGTGATCACACACTCACAGCATGGAATCAGATCAGAGTTTCCTCAGTTAAGCACCAGACGAGGAATTTGGCTCCCACGTAAGGGCCATGCTGCATGAAAAATCTGTTTGCTTTTGTTTGTCTGTTGTTGAATCTATGCAAGCAAAAATATAAGATTGCACTCTTAAGTGCAGTGCCAGAAATAAGCACGAGGTGCAATATGGAGTTGGAATATAGTCAGAGAGGATTATGTACAGAAGCAACGTCTGAGCTGCGTCTTGGAGCAAGAGGAGGGATCCAGGAAAATCCATCTTAGGGTGGGGAGAAGGAAAAAGCAGGCTAGGTGGAGGATGTCTCTACGTACCAACAGCTGAGAGAGCATGGTGGAAATTTGTTCAGAGGAGCTGGATTGTGTGCTGCAAAGCAGAGCAGATGGAAGAATCATTTGCAAACCAGAGAAGACAAGATGAGGAAGGAAAGAAAGCAATACACCTGCACATTTCTGAAATCTCAGGCCATTGATGATAAGTGACACCGATTTTTATAAGCACTTTCAAGGGAAGAACAGAAATTCTACACCAAATATACACACTTCTTTAAAATATTAAACACTTGGTTTTTATGACCTGAATCAGAACTTGCATCTAAAACTTCTTGGCAAATGTAGAACGTACAGAGATCCTTCTAACCCACTGGTAGAAGGCTGGTCATTTTATGGTTATATTTAGCTTCTTACCAGTACCTGGTCTTGGTTTTTTAAAAGATTTTTTTTTTTTTTTTTTTTTTTTTTTTTTTTTTTTTTTGTCTTTTTGAGACAGGGTCTCACTATGCAGTTCAGGCTGGCCTTAAGCTCACTTTGTAGCTCAGGCTGGTCTCGAACTCACAACAATCCTCCTGCCCCAGCCTCCCGAGTGCTGGGATTACAGGCATGTGCCACCATGCCCGGCTGGTTTTTTAAAAGATTAACAGTAAAATTTAAGCCGCATTAAAGTATGATAGGATTTCTCCGTCTACATTTCAGAGTGGTTTTTTTTTTTCCTTCTGTGAACAAACTACAAATTACTACACATCTAATAGCTTGTCTTAAAAATTGGCCAGAAATTTTTGACAAGTTGACATTCCATAGCTGAAGAGATGTTCTGTTTGAAAGAAAAAAATAAAAATAAACTTAAAAATCATTAGCTTTTCTGTGTTTAGACATCTCCGGTGCTGGGTTGTAGCTCAGCAGTAGGCTCTTGCCTACCAGGAGCAGCTCCCTGGGCTCAGTCCACAGAGGGAGAGGATGCAGGATGAGGAGGTCTGTGATCCGTTGCAAATGATCTGGCAAATTCAGCACCTTTAACAACTTGAGTAGTAAATGACAGCCTGCTGCTTTATGGAATTTATTTTGATCTCAATATTGTATCATAAATACAACTTTGCCCAGAGATTCTAAGCAAAAATTTAGCACCCAAAGTTAAATTTTACTTTGACCCCATAGGATCAGGGCAAAAAGCTTAGCCATAAAGTAACAAGAGAAGGGAGAGATTCTCCACTGTTGTTTACTTTTCATACACTCAAGAAATCACAGCTGTCAGAATTCTACATATTTCCTCTGTCTGGAAACTGTAAGAGTATTTTGACTGAGTTTTCTTGCCCCCAACAATGGTAAAATTTAAGGGAAAAGATTTCTGAAAATTGAGTTTTGGAACAAAGCTCTGTGTATAGAAAGAAGAAAAATAGAGAGAAAGAAAGAAAGGAAGGAAGGAAGGAAGGAAGGAAGGAAGGAAGGAAGGAAGGAAGAAAGAAAGAAAGAAAGAAAGAAAGAAAGAAAGAAAGAAAGAAAGAAAGAAAGAAAGAAAGAAGGAAGGAAGGAAGGAAGGAAGGAAGGAAGGAAGGAAGGAAAGAAAGAAAGAAAGAAAGAAAGAAAGAAAGAAAGAAAGAAAGAAAGAAAGCCCACGCATACAAACATCGTTTTATCTCAATGTGAAAACTTGAAGAAAAAAACTGAATCTGAAATGTACAATAGATACTGAGAAAAGGGAATGAACTTGCTCAAAAGAAAAGCATTAAAAAGTTGAAGAAAAGACAAGAGAGAAAGTGTGGAGAAGAGATTTATCTATTATGTAAGCAGAATGATTTGGACAACCGTACTGTGCATTTCTGCTGGTCTATGGAAAGGAGCAGTTAATGTTTTAATTTCTTTCATCTCCCTTCTTTAATTGTTTGTACTTTTTCTCATCTTAATTTCTTATATACTTCTCTCTTCTTTCTTTCTTCTTCCAATTTTACATACATATCTGACGATGAATAACTGGTTCGAAGACAGCCCTATGCATCACAACAAATACTATGAAATTCATATTACTTTGTGAAGTTAAATTTTGTATCACTTTCATTTTTTCTGTTTTAATTCTAATTTAGTACTCTCTTTAAAAAAGAAAAAAAAAACACTCTTTTTTTCTTCATACCAAGAAAATGGATGTGTTGAGGCTAGCAGGAAGCTGGTTTTACTTAAAAGACAGGAGTAGAAAAGAAGGTGAGGGGCAGCCTCTTGCTTTCTCAGAGGGTTGATTTTATTTAAAAGAAAAAAGGCAAATGCCTAACCAAGGGGCACTCACATATGCAAATAATATGCCTTTCCTTTAATCATTAAACCATATCTAACATTCCTTTTGAATTATTATCCTACTAAATGTATTTCCATAACAATTTCAGCTATCTCAATTCGTTTGGAACATTCACTCTGCACAATTGTGTTACCCCACCTCACTGTCCATAAATTTTCCTTTGGATGACTCAGTTTTGCCTTTCAGATTTCTGCTTTTGCCCCTTCATGTTCTTAAAATGACAGATTGTGACCATGTCTGGCTCCTGTCACCTCCAGATAACAGGAACAGAAAAGTCCTTTGATCGTTATCATTTTTTCTGCTTCTGTCTCCACTGAAAGATACTTCATGCACTGTGCACTACACACCCTCCTGTATTTCAGGCTGATGTTAAGAAATCAGTGTCACTCGGGCAGTTTGGTAGCCTTTCCTGAATGAGTCATCTCCAACTCTGACCGCTCTGGTGCAACCCTGGCCTTGAGCCACTTCACATGCCCTGTTCAGTGACATTCCTGATCTAGTGGCAAGCTCAAGCCTGTTTCTGAGAATTCTAGGTTCTACCTCAAGGGCATGAGAAAATGTCTAGATTTCAGGAATTGACAGAGATACTTGAAATTTAAAACCTGGAATTGCTTCAGCCCACCCAAACTTGCTAAACCTTTGAGTCATTTTGATGTAGTCACTTCCAGTTTGAACTAGGAAACATTTACTTGCCAAACCCTACATACAGAAATAAAAAAACCCATGGGTAATTGGTGTTTCCTCAGCTTCACTAACACAACATATGTTTCCTCCTAGCCAAAGCTGGAGAAGAATGATCAGAACTTGGTGCTTGTCAGTCACTCTCTGCCTCTGCATCCCCTCTCCCTCCTTTTCCCCATCCTTGAATCCCATAAGGAGGTTTCATTTGCTCTGAGTCATATACTTGCATTTCTTAAGAGAACTTTATTTATTTATTTATTCATTTATTCATTTCTTTATTTTTGTGGAGCCAGGGATTGAACTCAGACCCTTGCACTTTCCAGGGAAGCGCTTATTCTACTGAGCCATCTCCCCAGCTCCAAGAGAACTTTAGCTGCTGCAAAAAATATCCCTTGCTAAATGTATGGTTTTACATATAAATAGGCTTATATCTTGCTCCCATGGCCACAGTTCAAATCCAGTGTTCCTGATCAAATGTCTTTCTATTTGGATATACAGAGACATGTTTTCCTCCATCATCTAATAACACTGATCTCCTCTTGGTCCTTGCAGATCTTCATGTAGAAGGTGCTGTGGAGTGGGCCATGTAGTGACACAAATCACTTGTATGTATGTTTCATTGGCCAGAAACTCATTTATATGTCTATACCTCAATGCCAAGGAAGCTGACAACTGCAATCTGGATGTAGTGTAGTGGAAAAATCAACTGGGAAGAAAGTGTTATGGTCTACGTTATAAACAAATAACAATTTTTTTGATATTATGGGAGAAACACTAAACTCTGGAATCTAAGCTCTACTTTTAATGCTCTAATGGAATTTTAATAATGCTTTCCTATAAATCTTATTCTCCTATTGTCTTACTTAGAGCCTTATTTTAGATTTTAGAAGGTGGTAGTAACCCTCTTTCTTTGCACTTCTGGTGCAATACATTAATATGTGGTCTTATATAATGAGCTTCTCTTAAAGTAAACTGCATCACAAAAAGTTAAAGCATATTAATGCTTTTAAAATATTGTCCTTTATTTAAAATTGAATGCACTGAATGAGCATCTAAGACCCCCACAGAAGCCCAAGAAAGTAGCAAAATTGATCTTATATCTGAAGGAAGCCAACAATCTGTTCTCATATTGAGCATGATAAATTAGACTTCAAATAGAGCCTGAGTTCAGCTCTGAGAAGAACTCAGTATCAATCAAATAGAACCTCCTTATACACCTGTCTTTTGTCCTAGCTAGAGTACTCTGTGGTACTTATAGGACTTGCTAAGATTTTATATTTGTACCTCACAATCTACATGAAGAGTGGCAAAATCATATTTACATTTTTTAGAATTTTGGAGAGTGGAGTCTTAAATTCTGATACAGAGTTCGTAGCAGTGATTCATACAAGAATAAAAGATGAGAGTTGGAATTCTGTTAATAATGAACTATACTAATTAGGAGATTAACCGGATATAAAAAAGAAGAAAAGGCCACAAGGATGACTGAGATTTCCAAATGTAAAGACTGGGACATTGATGGAGATATTCTTCAAGACATCAAGCAAGTAAGGGTAGAGTAAAGAACTATGATGAAGCAAGCTGCAGGGAGATGTCTGTGGTACATCCAAGAGATGTTCTTGGCACTTTGTTATGTAGATGTGGAGCTTAGAAGTTCTCCAAGCAAATAGAACAGATTCAAGAATCCTTGAAATAATGGTAGTCAATGTTATGAGAGTGGATGAAATCAGTCCACCCAAAAATGTGCAAAATTAAGAAGTATAACAAGGACAATAAGGAGCAGACAAAGAAAGTTTAAAGAATGTGATAGCTCAGCAAACTAAGCACCCACTGAGGCAAGCACAGGGTCTGGGATTTGATCCCTGGCACCACATGCCATGCCAGACCAGTCCCTGGGCATGCTGAGCCAGAGATGGAGTCCAGGTGTGATGGCTTATGCCTGTAATTCCAGCTCTGGGGAGACTGAAAACAGGAGGATCACTATGAGTCTGAGCTGTGTAGTAAGACCCTGCACAAAACACACACACAAAAAAAACCCTAAGAAAGAAAGAGAAGAAAGAAAGAAAGAGAAGAAAGAAAGAAAGAAAGAAAGAAAGAAAGAAAGAAAGAAAGAAAGAAAGGAGGGAGGGAGGGAGGGAGGGAGGGAAGGAAAAAAGGAAGGAAGGAAGGAAGGGAGGAAAAAAAGAAGGAAGGAAGGAAGGAAGAACACAGAGCAGGGAACAAAGACTAAAAACAAATATCCTAAGAGTAAGGAGATAGAAAATAAAAGAAGTAAATGTTGCTGAGTTATCAACTAAGATACCTATGTTGATTTTTTAAAAAGAAGCAGGCAAGGGTGTGTGCTTCACATCATCCCCACATATGGGGGCTTGAGGGGCTTGAGCTGGTTTCATTCAGGCTTGCTCTTTCCCTAACATATTCCAAGTTTTTTAATGTTTACATAAATGTTAGAAACTATACCAGGAGCATGTTCATACCTGTGGCATTGGACAGAGGGTGGTTTTCCACAAAGTCTTTCATATTCTGGACAGTCAAGCAAAGACTGCACCTAGACCAAGAAAAATCCACACTAGCCTCTGAAGGGAACCAGCAACATCCCTAGGATAGGAGAAAATGAGGTCCACTCTGACGAAACCCTAGAACCTTCGGCAGTGCCTCACACGTTGTTCCTTCCCTGGGGCAGTCCTCATTCTGACTGGAGTGGCCCTAGATGATCCAGTTATCCCATGGCCACTCTACCCATTTCATTATCTCTATATTTAGTGGTTAGGAAGGATGCAGGTTCTTCTGGCAAGTCACGGGAAGACAGCCCTGTTCCTGAAGTACTGACGATTCCACCAAGGAACCATAGGATTTTGTGGAACAAAAGCAGAAAGGCACCTCAGGTTTGTATTTCCCAACTTGTCACATGTTTCTACTTCCCCTGAGGCATTGAGCTATAAGAATTCATCTGTTTGAAGTAGGTGTGAGAGAGGATGCCAAAGATAAAGACAGCAAAATAAAATATTCTATCAGTGGAAAAAAATCTATATAAAATACAAGTTTACTCACACCAAAAAAAAAAAAAAACTTAGTGTTTAAAACGATGACATTTGGACACAGTACAGTAAGAATACTGATTGACGAAAAGGCAAACAATAAGCCCAAAAAGGCAAACAATAAATATACAGTATTGCCTTCCTTTCCTTTGAAAAAGCAATCACTGAACTGGGTAAAGATAAGTATCAAATTCTGAAGGAGATACACATTTCCAGAGTCTCTGCCTCAGTATCCCAAAATTAAATTCATGGCTTTGTCTAAGCTGTTGGCTGAGCTTCATGGCATACATTAGAATACAAGAGTCAGGCCGCAGATATAAATATTATAACAGTCAGTGTGGCCCTGTTTCACATCACTGTTTTTTGAATTAATTTTATTGAAAAACAAATAGCAATTAAAACAGTTTCAAAACCGATTAGTGGAACAGTTTCAATAATACATTGCATATTGGTGTCTTCATAGTGGTTATTCATAGTACAAGATACAGACATGATATCCTCTCCAGACACTATTAGTACAAATCTTTCTTGTCATTAAGAGAAAATAGTTGTATATCTATCCTGTCTATATTGTATGTACAGATACAAAATGGTCCTTCATTTGTATCCCTTTCACAGAACTGCTTTGAAAAATGTGGATGAGAGTCAGCCAAATAGCTCAGTGGACTAAAGCACCTGCTTAGACAGGTGCTGGGATCGGGGTTCAGACGCCCTGTGTTTTTTCCATGCTAGCCCCATCCCTAGGGCACACCGAGATGGTGACTGAGACTGAGCATGGTGGGACGCACCTGTAATCCTATCGCTTAGGAGGCTGAGAACAGGAGAATCACTATGAATCCGATTATGTAATGAGTCCCTGTAGTCCCTCTACAAAAATGTATTTTTCTAAAATGTGGCTGCTGTTTTTGTTTTTTAGCATCTTTTCTCCTTTGCCTCAGGCAGAACAATTGACCAGGTCACAAGCTCATAACTTGCAAGAGTGAAAGTGTGAACGACTAAAACTCTCTCTGACTCTGGTCTCATCCCTCACTACACCCCAAACTGCTAGAAGCCTTCGCGTAAGGAGACACTACTGGTGACCAAGTGTTCCTCACGTACCGTGCTGGGCACGTCTTTAAAACTTCGCCATCCTACTTCTCTCCTAGGTTTTCACCAATGATATTTTTCCCACACCGTTACTTTATATTTCAGAGGACAAGAAATATTAATCTATATCAGAAGGAAAAAATTCTAAAATACAGAAATTGGAGGCAAATATAATTTTCCTAATAAGATTCTCTTAACTGGACACAACTGTGCATAAAAGTCAAGATCTGTGGAGTCACCCTGGCTGGTCTGAGAACAGAGGAGCGTGGCACTACAATTCTGGACACATTACTTAGTCTTTCTAGAAAAGAAAGACTTCTTTCTAAAAGAAAATTCAGCAATAAGGCCTAACAGCGATCGCTGAAGCACCAAAGGTTTTATATCACTGCTTGCCATGTATTGAGAACTTAGGCCATACATTATCTGCTATGCTTTCCAACGTATTCTCTTAATTCTATCTTACTAATGTCTTTAACACCAAAGATAATAACTAGTCTTCGTATGATGACAATGCAAATTTTATTTTTTTAATTTAATTTTACTTTGAAAAGTAAAAGCAAAGCAACAGCAAAACTCAGAAACAAGAATGCAAGTGATGAAAATGACTTCAAAATAAGACTAAAGGGAAGACCTAGATTTCTGGTTCTGAGTCTCTTAAACATCTTGAGACAGATACTGTTAACAAAACTTAGGCCCATCCTGACAAGCTAGCTGGGAAAAACAATTCAATATTCATAAGAAACATACCAGCTCTCATTAACTTCTTTGAGTCACATTTTCATCATTTCAAACAGTCATATCATATAATATAGTTTGCCTCCAAAATAATTATTTCAGTGACTAAAGAATGATAGAATTTGTCATAAGACTTACTATTTTGAGGTAACATAACAAGATATGGAACCAATTGATCCAATAAATGCAGTAACAAATTCATTATAATAAGAAATAGGACTTAGTGGTAATCTGACATTAGACAATAATTTTTTTCTTAAACAAGTTTTTTTTTGACAGTGTCAACTGGGAATAAAAATGAACTATATGACCAAGTGCAATGTGGTAGATTAAGGTCAGGGTGCTGCCTTCATGGAACTTTTTGTTATAAATGAAGAAATATGTAGGATTTTTAACACAGAGGAATAGGCACTCTGACACTTAAGCTCAAAAAGCTAAAGAAAAATATCCTTATATTAACCTTACATGGTGACCTCATTATGCCTTTAGTCAGTGTAATCCTTAGCTATTAGCTGACATATAGATTTTTATACATGAGGATATTACTCTTCCTGTGAAAGAAATGCCTTTAGAAACAGTACAGATAATTTATTATAAAAGCTTTTTGGTGCCGCTCTGGGGTAGTGGTAAGAATGTGGAGGTAGAGAGAATGCTATTTTTAAGATTCTAAAATGACTCTTTGATGTGGAATATAAAATAGCCTAATTTGAACTTGAAATTTCCAGAAGAATTTCTTGTTGAAACAGGGTGAAATTCTTTCTTGAGGAATTCCATATTTAAATTAAAAGTTTGAGTTACTGGGTAAAATCAAGACGGATGATAAGCCTTGCACATATGTACACATATAAAGCATGTATTTTTGTACATACGTATTTCATGTGGGTCCATGCATTGTAACTATACAAACATGCTGTGGTGAGCATTTGGACCCACCCTTTATAGCCCAGCAGCACATTGTTTCAGCTTCAAGGGAAACTGGTTGCTGACCTCCCACCTGTAGGTCTCACTTATAGGTATCCTTAAAAACAAGGAGAGGATGGAGTAAAGTTTAGGGTCATTGCTGGGACAGCCCACATCCAGTGACTAACCAAGGTGTGCATGTGTGTAAGAAGGCCAAACCCCTTTCTCTCAAGTCAGAGCAAACCAAGGGCACTGTCTAGCAGAGGACTCCCTCTGGCACAAGCTGAGGCCTTTCTCGCATGGATATTGCTTTCTTGGAGAGCACGGCCCAGTCAACTTTCTGAACACAAACCCCCACCTCAGAGTCTGCATCCCAAGGAATCCAAATGAAGACCCTGAGCATTCATTATTTAGCATCACTTTTAGCAAAAGCTTAATTTGCTGCCTTATATAGGATGAAGGGAAGTGAAGGATGGATGGATTTTGTCGAACTGCTCACTGTTGTAGTTCAGATGTTAGCATACTTCGTAAATTCATACTGTGAAGCCTAGTTACCAATATGATGCTAGAAAGAGCAGCCTTTGGAGATGATTAGAAACAGGATTAGAATTTTTGTAAGAGACTCAAAGAAATGTCCTTCCCTTTCCATCATGAGAAGGCATAGTGAAGAGACTATTACTGTAAGCAGAGAGCAGGCTTTCACCACAAGGGGGAAAAGCCCTGTTGTTGCAAAAGAACTTTAAAAAACATCTAGAAAGAAACTCTATATATGAGAGCAAAGTAGAATGTGTGTATTCCACTTATTGCTTACTAAAGATAACTTTGCCCACAGGTATATACAGTAGGCATAATTTTTCATATGCAAACCTCAGAAGGTTTAAAGATTTGCTCTCTACACTTATTTACCATCCTAAAGAAATTTAAGCTTATTAGTTTCTTCTCATCAATGGTTCTTATAAAACCAAAATTTTGGTTGAACTTAATCTACACTGGCCTAAATATTTTAAAAGATTAACTCTGAAGATAAGAATGATGATACCTTATTCTTACATGATACAAAATATGTGTGTTTTCTACTTGAACAAATGGCTCATATAACATTTGAAGCATGTGTACTGTTATCATTATTTTATAGATGTGACAAATTGAAGCCAAAAGTGATGTTATCAGTAGACATCTTACAAGGAAAGGGTTAGAGCCAAGACAGAACCGAGATCTGTACACTCCTAGATTGATTCTCATTACATCACTCCATAGAACTCCTCTAAATCTGTAACACCAAGGCAGTGTCCTATACCCCATGAACAATCAATAAATGTTAATTAAAGTAACACTGTGATTAACATTGTTTACCTGCAACATGATACTTTCTGCCACCTAGTGGTTTACTATAACCAAGTGTATGCGTTTATCTTTTGGGGCACAGGATCCAAACTATAATTTTTTAAAGGTCACAACAGGTATTTTCTAATTGATAGCCCTACAACCTAATGGACTTCATCTCTACACTTTACTATCTGTTAGCCTATAGAGGTATAGGAGAGGGAGAGAGAGAGAGAGAGAGAGAGAGAGAGAGAGAGAGAGAGAGAGAGAGAGAGAGAGGGAGGGAGAGAGTGAAAAGATTTTTTTCATACAAAAGGCTACTCTTCAGATGTACTTTTCACATTCTGAGAAAAATGGTGTTTTCACAGGTTAAACTCTATTGTTATGTT
This sequence comes from Ctenomys sociabilis, assembly GCA_004027165.1. Lineage (NCBI taxonomy): Eukaryota > Metazoa > Chordata > Mammalia > Rodentia > Ctenomyidae > Ctenomys > Ctenomys sociabilis. The sequence continues at coordinate 5,948 of PVKA01034982.1, read as the reverse complement.
GAGTTAATTCAACAGAAATTCTCCTCTGTTAATTAAGATACAGTTGACAGTTCAATACTTGGTTACATCTTATTCTCACAACTGTCTTCTCTCACATAAATTTCCTGTTTTTACGCATGTTGAGCGGCATACCTAGTTGACAGGACTTCCTAGTTCTAGTGAATAGAGGTTTCTCTCATAAGACTGTCAGTAATCAGTCACCCAACCACAGTGACATCAACTGTGAATTGGAGTTGAAGAAAATTAAAGGCTACCTAAATCTGTACTTGTAAGTCAAATTGCACCATCAGTGCAATTGCTCTTAATTAGAATGGCATATGTATAAATATGTGAGATGTCAAACATTTGAATCACGTGTCTTAATAGTTCACTGCTTTCACACATACCCAGAGAACATTCTGTGCGACATCTATATGGCCTTTAAATCATCCCTCCATGCTTCTTCCTAGACTCTTGAGTGGCTGGGATTGCCATAAATTCTTTTCTCTTGTATGTTACAGACACAGCCCACAAATTTTAGAAGCATGTCTACTGTGCCCTATATATCCACCCTGATATTTTTACGAAATCCACAATTTTAATTCCAAAGTAAGTTAGAGCTCCTGGCAAGCCTAAGCTATTATTCTTCATTAAAAAAGCAGATGAACAATCTGAATCAATTGGCAGAATCTCCATACCTGTGGAGTATCATGAAATCTTAGTTTTGGAAGATAAATTTCAGAAAATTGTAGAAAATGTGGATTAGTTGCTACTGTGCAATTGTCGCAGCTTGTCTTCCTTTCGTGAAGTCCGTTCATCCCACAAGATCACTTAATGAGGTGAAGGTGAACTGTTTAAGAAGACAGTCCTAGGGGCTGCAGAGATGGCTCAGTAGAATAAGCATTTGCCTGGCAAGTGCAAGGGTCTGAGTTCAATCCCTGGTTCTGCCAAAAAAAAAAAAAAAAAAGAAAGAAGACAGTCCTAGTTGCATGTGGCATTGAGTGTCTGTCCACTCTGAAATTATAGTTGATGTTCATTCCACAAGTTATTGCTCAGACTACCAGTTCATTGTTGTTTCATTCCCATATGCCTTATTTTCTTATTCATTTATCCGTTGTTAATTTTATCCAGGTGTCATCTACCATTATTTTATCTTATTTTCATAGATTCTTTGATTTAGTTTTTTTGCTACTGAAGTCATGATAGTTTACAAAGAAAGCCTTTACTAAATATAATACATTAATCCACATTTGAACTTTTTTTTTAAAGAGAAAAGAACTGAAATCATCATGCTACAGTGGTTTATGTGCACCCATGTTTATAGCAATGCAATTTGTCAAAGCTATACCTTGCAAAAAACCCAAATGCCCGTCAACTCAGGAATGGATAAAAGAGATGTAGTATTTTTACACAGTGGAATATTGTTCAGCCATAAAAAAAGATTAGCTTAAAGATTTAAAGGTAAATGGATGCAACTACAGACCATATTCATGTGAAGTAAATCAGATCCACATATGTAAACATGTTTGAACTTTTATAGATAACATTTCCTTAATTATTTATATAATCTGTTTGCTCATGAGTTTCTGGAGTTCTATTTTAATTTATCCTAACAATTGCATAATCTGATTTTTATCTTGTTTCTCCTTCACTTCCTTTGTTTCTTCTATTGATTTTTCTCTACAGTTTATTTAATTGATATACACAAAGGATAGCAAGTCCTTTCCCTGCAATTTACCTAATTGTTATATAATAATGTAAAGAATGGTCCATTTATAAGCATAAATGATAATTGCCTTATAACCAATTTTATAAAGCCTTAAAAACATAAATATAAATCTTGCAATATCTTTCTAAAAACTAGAAATAGTACATAATTACACTTTAATTTGTATAGGCACTAGACCAAGTCTAAACTGTCAAGAAATGAGACAGAAATAGATGGTTTTTATAGCCTCAAAAAGAATTATTTGACTGATTGTTTAGTTTGAAATGCATTTCTCTATGATGTCAAAAAAAAGAAACAAGACACTAAGACACTATTATAATTATATATATATATATATATATGACTTGCAATATTAAATTAATATCTCCTGAAAAGAATACCTCATAAATGTGTGGGACATCTTTGAAGAATTGAAACATTTAAAAAATAAAGACAATGAGGTAGGAGATTTAATCCCTCAAGCAATACAGAAGTTACAGAAATTAGGTGCAAAGACTAATTTGCACCTAAATTTTTAAAGACTTTTTAAAGTCTTTTTAAAGACTTTTTGATTTAAGAAATCCTGGTAGTAGAACTCATTGCATTTACTTTAAAATAGATAGTAGATATAATTGAAACTACTTAGGAAAAAACATTCTTTCCATATATTTCTGGAAAATGAACTGACAGATGCTGTTGGACAAATGAATTTCCTAAGATGGATCTAAAACATAAATACTTCCAACTGTGCTGGAAATATACTTCTGAAAACACTTCACCATAAGTTTTATTTCCTGTCTGTGTCAAAGTACAGCAATCAGAACAAAACAAGACTTAAATCAAATTAAGAATCCTATGAAAGTGCACAAACAGGAGGTTGTTGAAATAAAAAATTTACTGTAACATTGTACCTCCTCTTTTGCTCTCTGGTGACCCTTAACTTATTGGTTGTGTTAGTTGGTAGTTCCCCAAGTGTATGTTTGTATCATCTAATGCCATAACCCTAAGGGGTAATCTCTAATATAATCAGAGTAGATAGGCTTAAGTTTTATTTCCTAAAATTGTTTGTTTGTTTGTTTGTTTGTTTGATACAGAGTCACACTGTGCAGCTCGTACTCACTTCCCCAGCACTGGGATTACAGGTGTGCGCCACCACACCCATCTTCCAGGGCCTACACAGCATGCAGTGCTGAGGATTGAACCCAGCTCCTTGCACTTGCCAGACAGACATTTAGGCTGCCAAAGTATCTCCCCAGCCTCCTAAAATGATCTTGCTAGAACCATCTATTTTGATGCCTTGTTCATACTTCAGATATACTGGGCAGGTGAGACAGCTCAGTGGTCTAAAGTGCCTGCTTAGGCAGGTGGAGGGGGCTATGTTCAATTCCTGGCACCACATGCAATGCCAATCCCCCCTAAGGGCAGGCTGAGTCAACAGAAAAAGATATATTTTATCAGCAAATCAGACTATTTTTGAAAGTGTAAATGGGCTCAATATAGTTACTGGATCAGTTACCTATTTCTGCTTTAACAAATTGCCACAAACTTATTGAAACTTGAAACAACAAAAGAGTATTATCTTACAGATATGAAGGTCAAAAGTCTAAACCAGTGGCCCTTGACCCAAAGTCTTGATGTCTATAGGGCCACTTTTCTGTAAGCTCTACAGCGAGAACCTGTTCCTTTGCCTTGTTCACCTTCTGGTGACACCTTGTGGCCTCTTCTCCTATCTTTCCAATCTCAGTTGCTATTATCATGTCTCCTACTACTAATTCTGACCCAGGCTCTAGCCATAGCACCCTGAATGTGCCCAATCTCATCTGTCTTCAGAAACTGAGCAGGATTGGGCCTGGTTAGTACTTGGATGGGAGACAAAAACACTCTGTCCCATTCTGATAATCCTAGATAATCTCTCCAGTTTAAAAAGTCCTTACTTCTATCAGGACCATATGATCCCTTTTACCCCATAAAGAAGCAACTTACAGATTCCAGGACTTCACTGAGAGAGACTAGTCTGCCCATTACAATTATCATAGGTCAGAAGGTATAAACCGGGGCATCCCCAACAAGACTGGGATCTGGAGTCACACTTTCTAATGAAAGGTCCAATGAGCAAGATGATGAAGTAGGATATCTCAGGCTTGATGTCCCCACAGGGGGAAAAGGCTTAAAAAATGAAGTATTAAATGGAAACAAAGCTTTGTAGGGGCCAGGGAGAAGGCTCAGTGGAATAAGTGTTTCCTTGGCAAGCGCAAGGACCTGAGTTCAATCCTCAGTTCTTCCACAAGAAAAAAAAAAAAAAAAAAAGCTTTGTAAATAAGGAAGGGAAGAAAGGTTGAAGGGAGAGACGCGTATGGAGAAAAAAAGAGGAACCAAGCTATATGGTGCACAGGTGCAAATTCCCTATGACGAATGTGATCATTATGTATATCTAAGTTGTACCAATATACTTAACTTAGTAAAAACAACAACCTGGAAGTACTCAGGAGTCCATTAAGGAGCTGCAGCAGCACAGTAGAGCAATAAAAGTTTAAGAAAAATGGCACATACAAAGTAAATAGGGAAAACAATTTCATTTTGCCTGTATCATATTATTCCCACATCCAACACCATCAATGCTCTGAGGGAACTCTGCAGCCCAATCATTCCCCTCACATGGAAAAGAAAAGCAGGGTAAGTGAACAGCTTCCCCAGACTTTCAGGACACTGCCTGAGAACCCACCTTGTGGACTTGGGATGTAGCACAGTGGAAGAGTGCTTGACCAGCATGCAAAGCCCTGAGTTCAAACCTCAATATCAGAAAAAAATGAGCAAAACAAGAACAAAAACATCTTGCTTACACTCAGATCTCTGGGATAACTGGCATAGCTGAGACATCTAAAGATAGGAACAAAGAAGCCGTTAACACTGATGCTCATGGATAGATGGCAGCACTCTCCTCAGAGGTCTACTCTGCAGACAACCCCATAGACCACGCTGCTAAAGACTTTAGCAGCCCGATAAGCCACTAAAGACTCCTTGAACTTTTACATACACATTGAGAACCCACAGAATATTCTACCACAGACTTTCACAATCTGCTTCCATAAGGACCTCTGCAGGTCTTGCAGCCACAAGCTCTAGGTACTCAAGCTGCCCCACTGCCATCCCACTCACCCTGCACAAAGCTGACTCTTAATGGTCAGACACATACATGATGCCAGCCCCAGCCCAGCATCTGCAAAGGCCCATGTAGCTGACCCACACCGCCACCTATCCTAGCTTCCACCATGTGCATTTGCACACTTCCAACCCTTTCCATGTGCACATCTCTCCAGCTGGTCCCTGCAGCCAAGTGCACACACAACACTGGTCCTGACCTCCACTACTGCCTGCACTGCAGCTCTAATGCTTGATCTGAAAACTCTGCTATGAATCCCAACAGCCATCCCAGGTGCTGTGAATTCCTCATGACTTTCACAGGAGCCACAGCCATCACTGTTGTAGACCTTAGCTTCTTGGTGACAAGACACTGTACCCTCCAGAGCCAAGATTTGTAGAGGCCCCAACACATGGTGATCTGCCTTACTAGACTCAGTGCCCAAGCACGCTCCACTATACCCCCATCCCACACATGAATGTCTTCCCTTACCAAAGCTAGACCACAAAATGAGGTATACAACACGGGGCCATAATAAGTTGAGCTGTAAATGGCTATAGTCAACAACTTCTTCAGATAATTCACTATTATTGTGGAATGCTGGACTGTGTTGGATTGTGTCACAGAGTTCAGGCACCTAAATTGGTTTAATGACAATGGAATGCCCATCTTTGACAGGTCTAGACAAAAAAAAAAAGGGGGTATAGAAAGGAAGAATCATGAAGTGTGAATAAAACAGTACAGTTAAGATAAATAGATAAATATGCCGTGCTTCTACATAATTCTATGAGAAACAAGATTTGCACTAACAGTGGTTGGACAAGATATTATGTCGGCTTCTAGTACTATGGACACTACTAGGAAAATAACAAGGTAGAAAGTATTAATTATTGAATCTGTGAAATAATTCAGGTATAAAAAAATAAAATAAGCAAACAGCTACCCTCTCTTAATTTACTGATGAGAGAAATCTGCTATAATAATGTCTGTATGTATAATATCATATATGCACCTTGTATGATACCAAAACATTATGAAAACAGTTTGCAGTGTATTAATTTATCGAATCTGTCCTGTTAAGGTGTCTTAAAACTGTCTCATTGATATTTGTACTTTTTTTTT
>PVKA01034981.1:0-23026 GCA_004027165.1 Ctenomys sociabilis | reverse complement strand
GAATTCAAAATTCAAATGAATAAGCATTGATGTATTCGATACTTAAAACAATGGAAAGAGGGTTATATTTATATTTATAATTTTGCTGCTGTATGCATAATACTTACTTTTATTTATTTAATTGTTTTTTAAGCAGAGAACAAATTAGATTTAAAAAAGAAAAAATTACAAATGATAAAGAATTTCATTTACAAAGTAATATGAAATTTGAAATATTTGTTGTAATGCATAGTGTTGTCTTCCAACCAGTTATTCATATTACCAGATATATGCTTAGAAAATCAGAAGAAGAAAGAAAAGAAAGAAATTAACAAGAGAAAAAATACAATGCAAAGTATTGAAAAAGGAGGTGAAACAAATTAAAGCATTAATTGCTTCTTTCCATAGACCAGGAGAAATGCACAGTACAGTTGTCCAAGCCATTCTACTTACATACATAGATAAATATATTTCACTACTCCCTCTTCTGTTGTTCTCCATAATTCAGTAACTCCTTTTGAATAAGTTCATTCTCTTTTAGCAATGTCTACCCTTCTGATTCTACCTTTCTCTTTCAACTTCTCACACTAAGGAGACAATATGATGTTTTCACATGTATGTATGATAAGTGCATGGTCTCTGGTTGCATCTGTTTAACAACAAGAGACTCAAATTTATCCTGTTGTAAAGCTGAATAATACTCCATTGTGTAAAAATACCACATCTACCTTATCCCTTCTTCAATTGATGCAAATTAAAACAATACTGAGACTCCATCTCATCCCAGAAAAAAAATGTCCAACATCAAGAAGTCAGACAATAACAAATGCAAGAGAGGCTGTGGAAAAAAAGAAACCTTTCTCCACTGTTGGTTGGAGTGCAGACTGGTACAACTGCTATGGAAATCAGGGTGGAGATTCTTTCAAAACCTAGGATTGGAGATTCCATTCAAGCCAGCTATTCCCCCTTTGGGTATGTTTCTAGAAGAAATGAAAACCTCAGACCACAGCAATATATGTGCATCCATGTGTATAGCAGCAAAATTCGTTACAGCTAAATCCTGGCAACAGCTCAGCTGCCCATTAACTGAAGAAAAATATTCACAATTTTTCAGGTGTTTATTTTCCTTGTGGCAATCTTACTTTTAGGATCTAATAGTCATTCAACAGCTGAAAATCATTTTGTTGTCACAGAAAAATACTGCATCTCATTTTTCTCAGACTTACTTGTGGGAAGTATTTTTTTTTTTTTTTTTTTGTATTTGGTGCAGGTGTACAGGGTCTCACTACACAGATCAGACTTGTAGTGAGTCTCCTGTTTTCAGCTTCCCAAGAGCTTGGATTTCAGGTGCATGCCACCACACCCAGTCTCTATTGCAGTCTCAGCATGCTTCAGGGCAGGGCTGGCACAGCAGGTCTGGGGATCAAACCTCTGACTTCTGCGTCTGCCTAGGCAGGGAAGTCTTAGTATTAGTAAACAGAATATGTAGGTTACTGTTTCCCTTACAAAATAGTCAGAAGAAACATTTCAAGTCATAAAGTAGTATGCTATGTCTTAGCATTATTTTGCTATCTAGACTATATGAATATTGAAGTGTCCTTAGAGATTAGAAGATATGCACCCTGGAAAGTACAATAGATGTTTTATTCAATCTGCAATGCCATGGCAAAAATTCACGAAAATCTAAACTTTTTATGACAGCCAAGAAAACCATCCTTAGAACAAACTGCTCCAAAGAAAATTCATCTCTTCTATGCTCTAAACGGTGAGAATCTAATGAGAATGTATCGGCTGATCAACAATCTATTTCTACCATTACTTAAGTAACATATGGCCTGGCGTTCACAATCATTTTAACATTTGTATTACTGTAGTGAAGCCAGCTTATCTTCAATTTTCATTAAAGGAAAAAGAAAATTCCCAAATATACCCACAAAAGGTAAACATTGAAATGAGAAATCTTTGCACCATTACCACTGTTTGTGCTCCCCTACCAGCATGTATTTTTCAAGCACAGCAGGTAAAGTAAGAATTAGGGCATCAGCCTCAGTGCCATGAATTTCTGTTTATCCTGGAGCAGGTAAGAATAAAAACAATTTTTTGAAGCTACTTTTTGGATAATACATTCAAAATTGTTCTCAAACAGGGGCCACTGTTGTCCATAGAGGAAACAAAATTGAATTGTGATATTTCACAGAGAAATTAGAGTGTTTTTAACATCTCCGAAATTTCAAGAAGCAAAAGAACTAAACAGTTTTGACATCTGCTACTTAAAATCTTTACTGATGTGAAAAAGAAAATAGATTGTTTGAAAGCTATAAATGAAATATATGGCATATTGGAAGGTACAATACACTTGAATCTAGCCACCCTTTGAAGAAATGAGTTATGTTGCAGATGGATCCCATGCAGGAAGACTTTTTTGTTGATAATGCTGCAGGTGGTAAAATAGGACATGAGAAGAGGGTGGAAAGGTCACAGCTATATAGTTTGCTCCACCATAGGCTCCATGAAATTAAAGTTCCCAACCTTAATTCCTTATCAGTGTTGCCATCTAGAGTGACACAGCAAGGATCACTTTGATGAGTGTTAAAACTTAGTGGGTAAAGTCAATTTCTCTTAGTTTAAAATGCTAGTCCAAAGAAATACTTGTATTGTTCTGCTAATATAGAAAGTGTTTAGAAGCCTGGATACACCTGAAGTATGCAATTTATGAAGTTATACAAATTTTTGACAACAATCTAAAGACAGTTATCTTAAAAAATAATCATATATTTCTCTCGGTGATTAGCAATAAGTTAGAGTGGATCTGTCAGCATAGACTAAATGACAATCAAACTCAAATCCCAATTCCTCAGCCAAACAAACATTTATATCTTCATATGAGCATGAGAGCTTTCCTTTCAGTCATCCAAGATCTAGACAGGGCTCGACCATCTTAAATTGTTACCTTCTCATTAGCAATGATGTATGCTTCTATGATTGTCAAATCAGAGAAAGGAAAATTTGAGATCCTTGCAATAACAATTAAACTCTCTTGCCCAAGAGATTACTTACCCCATTTTTGCTTTTTCCAAAATGTAAAGGTTAGAAAGGGAATATATTCATGTCTAACTTTAGAAGATTGGGTAAATACAATTCTTTATATATCCTGAGTGAGAAAAGAACCCCGAATGCTATTGATCATGGTAGTGTCAGAGATGGTAATCTAAACAAAGAGGATTAAACAATATTCTCCAACTGATGGCACATTAATATACATGAGTTTTCATATTTTATGTACTTAATTTAGGGTCTACAGTGTCTCACTACACAGATCAGCCTTATGGTGATTTTCTCTTTACAATCTCCGAAGTGTTGGGATTACAGGCATGCTCCACCATGCCCAGGCTCAATCGCTGTCTCAGTGTGCCCCAGGGAGAGGTTGGCATGTTATGCCGGGGATCAAACCCTGGTCCTTGCACTCTGCTTAAGCAGGAACTTTAATCCACTGATCTATCTGGCTGGCCCTAGTTTTTCATATTTTCTGAAAAGCCTTTAGAAATGCCTTCTTAAAGATACTGTCATACTAGTGCATACAAAACAAACTTTAGAATACAGTTAAATCAGAAGATGAAAGCATCGTGTAATTTCAGAGAAAAATGCTTAGCATTTGAAATTTACCACAAATAGAGCAAAAGAGGAAGACAAACTTACTACCATAACGAGATGCCAACAAACTACAGAATTTTAAAGTTTCTTAAATATTCCATAAGAATGTCTAATTCTATCTACTGAAAACATGGGCTCATCTGAATAGTTTTCTTTTTCTTTTTAATCCTTTACTCTAAAGATTACAAAGAAGGATGACAAATGATACAGTTAATAGGATAGTTTCACACTCACTTTGGGACATAAAATCTAAAGGCATCTATTAATAAAATTTCCCTTATAACCTGTAGATTCTATTCCCTTGCCCAACAGGATTAGCTAAAAAATTAAAAATTACCCAAAATGTGGATAAGTTTAGAAAAAAATGTGCAGAAAACTATCAAGGAAGCCATTAAACATACTGTCACTGACCTACCCTAGCAAAGTTGGCTTTTATTAAATGGCAGCTGTGTCTGATTAAAAAATTATGACTCCCCTCAGAAATCATAAGGGTCATTAAAAACTAAGTCATAAAATCTTCTGCTCCCTAAAGGCGCACTATCAGAGAACACTTCTGATTTCCTTACTGTAATTTCACTTAACTACCACAATACCCAACATGTACTTAAAAGAAATTTCAAAATTTGTCATCTTACATTTACACACCTGCTCAAATTGTTAAATAATTACATTAAATTAATATTTGAAAAATGCAAATGATCTGCATTACAAACCTATTTTGATACTTGGTATCAAAATATTTCTTTTTTCATATGCAAAATGAATTTTCAACCAATGTATTTTTAATTCTTAAATATATTAAATATATTAAATGTATTTCTTATATACTTACCTTTGTAATTTAAAAGAGGATAAGAAAGTAGAACATAATCAGAGAGAAAATAATTTTTATAATTCTTAGATTTACCAAATATTGAACATGAAAAAAGTTACAGATATCATCTTAATCCTAAATTTATAGATAGTGTCAATCAAAATTAATGTGTATGTGCATGTTTCTTTGTGAGAAAATTATTAACATTCTTTTTTATTGTCTGACTTCTCAGCAAACAATTACATTTTTCTAATGCAAATTGTAGTCAAGACTGACAACTGGCTACAACTACCCAGGTAAGTTACTAAATTCCATAATGTAACAAGTATAGTAGTTCACAAAGTGTATCCTTCAATATCAGTAGAGACTTCCTATATCCTAGTCACTATTATTGCTAAAGTTAAAATTTATAAGTTTTGACTTAAATTTGAGCTGAGAGAAACAGAAACATTAAAAGGGCTACCCTTCTGTGGTAAAACAATTTTTAATTTCATGTATTGGCCATTACTATGGCAAACAAAGTATGACAATTTTATGGAACTTTTCCACTAGAAAACAATTTCCTAATTATTTATAATCTTGAATTATTACATTTAGTATTTCTTGAAATCTAGAATGTTATATTTATTATTTGCATATATACACATATATATGATACATATAAACTAAATACAAAAATATATGTACTTAATGTATCTGAAACATTATCCACATATAAGTCGTCTTCTATTTATATAATTCTAAATATATGCACAAAATATATGTGTACCTGAAAACATCATCAGCCTGTCTAAATTCCTTAATGTTATAAATTTTCTTAGGTTATTATTTTCTTTACCACATAGCATGCATTTGTTCTCTATTTCAGTTAATAAGAACCTTTGACTCTGTTTATAAGAAACAACTGTGTAATTTATTAAGTACATTTCTAAATATGTTTATGTCTGCATCTATTTATTCACATTTCTCCTTAATTCTATCATGAGACCACAGTTATTATTTAAATTTTTATTCTGAATCTTCTCTCACAATGTTAATACTTATTACTGGAAGTTTTTAACTTTCTATTGACATACTTTTCTTAAATCACAGAAATATGGCTTGAACAGCACCTCAGACATTGTGGAATTTTGCTTTCTTATGAAGATAAGCAAATGTTTGCTGAGTTTTTTCCTCAGTATAATTATTATGGCTTAGTAGATGGAATGTAAAGTTTATAAGAGTTGATTCTATCTTATTCTTACTTTAATCAGTCATGTTTACTTAGGTGAGTCTCCTAAAGAACTTGACCTTTATCTCATCAGAAAAATAAACCAAGTGAAATCAATATGTCTTTCATTCCTGAAATATTTCATTGCTATGACTATAGCTCAGAAAAAGTTGGAAGAAATTTTATTTCCAATAATGTACCATGCACAAATTGGCATGATAGTAAGCTTCAATTACCCTTTAGTTATTATTCTTTGTGTACCGAAGACCTGAACAGAACTAATTCAAGAGGATGTACAGCCAGCAAGAAAACATATGGAAAAAATGTTCAGTGTACCACTAAAGTCCTATTAAAATGACCAAAATCTGAAACTGACAATGTTAAATAGTAGCCAGGATATGTCAGACCTTGTTGCTAGGGGTTAAGAGAATATTGCAGCCACTTTGATGGTTAGTCTTGATATATCAATTTCATTGGATTAGAAAACACTGGATTCATTAAATTACCAAAAATCACCTTTCTCTGGTGTATTAGGGTGAGTCGGAGAGGTGTGATCAAGAGGACTGCACATGCCCTTTTGCTCTTACACACCTACTTGTGTGTTGTTTCTGAACTGGAATCAGCAACCTATCAAAAGAAGTCCAAATTTATGAGCCAAATTTAAACTATCTTCTTTTTTTTGTTATGTATTTAGTACAGGGTCTGCAGGATCTACAGATTCTCACTATGTAGATTGAACTCATAGTGATTCCCTTGTTTTCACCCTTCCAAGTGTTGGGATTACAGACCCATGCCACCACACCCAGTCTCAATCTCGCTCTCAGCAAACCCCAGGGGTGGGACTGGCATGGCATGCCTAAACCAGAGCTTTAAATCATGGAACTATCCAGCTGGTCCTAAACTATCATCTTCCTAATTGTATGTTTTTATTGTTATGTCCAGCCAGAAAATCTTACTAACAGAAAACTGATACCAGAGATATGGTACCATTGCTGTGACTATACCTGACCATATACTTAAAACTTATTGAGGGAAGAATTTTGAAAGGTTTAAAGATGTTACGTACAGATGCCTTAGAATACTATAAGCATAGCCTAATGGATGCTTCTGATTGGCGCTTACGAGATCAGAATGCTGATCAGAGTGATGACAGTAAATGTCAAGGTCAGGAGTTTGCATTTGACAACAAGACTCCATTAACAGACTGAAGTCCAGGTGTATTGCGTTCTGTAAAAACCTATTACATTTGTCTGTGCTCCATGCTGGAGTTAAAGGAGAGAACTGTTTATTCTGATGGAGGAAATATCAAGAGAGCCCATCATCTTGGCTGTTACATGGATTCTGAAAACTGCTTATAGCCAAAAGACAAGGAGTATTTGAAAAACTTAATTTCTAAAAGAGAAGAATATGTTTCTTCAGGGCAAGGAAGCTTCTGTCCTAGAGAGGGACAGAAAGGGACCCAAGAGCATTGCCAAGGGATCTATCTTTTCCAGAAGTATTCTAGAGAAAAAAATAGGAGGTAAGGCAGTTCTAAGGTGGGAAACATGGAAATTAATTAGGTGGGCAAGAAGTGAGATGAAGCTAATGTCCAACAATAAGGATACAAGCATAATTACTCTGGTAAAATTGATTAAGTCAGCATCACACAGGGAAGAGAATCATGTAGCAAGTGGGCATGAATACATAGCAGGGGATTTTCCTAGAGGGGTTTGGCTTAGTGACTCTTCCTGGCTTTTTCAAGGTGATTGATGTATATTTAGGACATCATCCCCTGATGGCTATGCATAGGCAGGTAAGTGGCTACATTTGTTCAATCTGGAGGTCTGGCCCACAGCAGGAGTAATTCTCTCTCTGACACCGTTGGAAGACAACTCTTCTTTCATACTGATTCTTTTGAAGACCTATCCCTGTCTGACTGCCTCTAGTATTTCTATCTACCTCAGCTACCTACAACATGCTCCCCTCTGAGGAAGTAATATAGACTTCTGTCAGGAAATAATGGACAATGACTGCTTCAGGCTTAAGGAGGGTCATATATATTGAACAGCATTTAGAGTTACTCCCCACACATTCTACCTATAGGCTCTCAATAGATAGCAGACATTTACATCTTGAGCAGGGATATAGCTTTAAGTTTGGAGAAGACAAAGACAAAAAATAGTTAAGTATGTATGGATCAAATAATAACATCAACAGGATAATTACAAATTCAGTCAACAGAGATTTCCACCAATAGGACACAATACTAACTTTTTACAAAGACAATAATGGTAAGATCCAGGGCATTTTAGAGCCTGACATATTATTAATTTGTTATTTAACATCTTGAACAACTATTGAGATATTAGAAGAATAATCAAAAATGTATACACAATGTTTATATTTTACGATTTCATAAATACTCTCTTATGCTGTTTTTAGAACATCTAATACCATCTGATTTTGGAGGATGGCCCATTTTATTAATTTTACTTTTTTAGTTAGGACAGACCAGATGTAGTGTCACTTAAAACCCACTGAATAAAGTTCGGGTTTTGCTAGGTGTCATATAATTCTCTCTCTGGACAAGATCTGGTAATCCCAGTAAAAGCAATCTAAGAGTAAGCTAGAATATTTGTTATATAATTCTTACCTGGGGCTTGGCATCCTCTAGGGAAGAATAAAGTTTTTGATAAATTAGAGCATAAGTAATCAAAACATGAGCATTAGAGCTGACAGGAAAGTTTAGAAACTTTCTAAAGGGATAGCACTTATAACCCACTGGATATTAGACCCCTTTATTGATGGAGTCTGACATATTTTTAAGTCCTTCTAGCTATAGTTATAATTATCTAAATTTTTGATGACTTATGGAAACCACATTAAAATCTTTTTTTTTGTTTTACTGTCAATGAATTTCAAGTAATGTAAGACAGTTTTGCAGATTTCCCTGGTTATATATACCTTGTGAGAAAACAATGACATTAGTATTTAGGGTTTTTTTACTTGTGTGTTTTTGAACTCAAAACTTACTGCCCCTTTTTCTAAACTTAAAATTTAAAATCTGTGGAATATTTTCAGTAAGAAAATAGGCAATGATTTGTGTTTTAATTTGAAAATAGTTACAAATACTGACTTAAATCATGATGTTTTAACATCTACCCATCTTCATGTTGAATAGAGATGGGGAGGTATACACAAAAATTGGATATACTACACACACTGTTAAATATAGTCTTTATTACTTTTTACTAATTAAAACACATAGAATATATTTATCATAAAACATTAAACAATGTTACTTTTGAGAAGTGTAACCCAAAACATCACCTGTATTTGCAGCATAAAAAGCCAGAGTAGTTACATTAGAAGTCAAGCAGATAACCTCATACCCCATTATCATGTTATACACAGCATTCAGTCAGATTAACCAATGTCACATTCAGGTTTTTGGTTACTGAGCCTGGGTGTCAGAAAGGGCCCTGCAGAGGGCATTTATATGATTTTTTCTTTAACACTGTGGCTCAATTTTATGTTCCAATGAAAAATCTGGCTCCATCTATAAGCCCAAAGCTACTGATCACTATATAGTCAGTGGAAAAACATAAATTTGACCTAGAAGAAATCCCATGTAATGTTTGAGCCAAATACAGTGTGGTTACTAAAGATCTTAACACCATTAAAATGAAAAGAAATTGGACACCGTATATGGTAGTGTACAATTCATGAATTTAAATTCATTCCACAGTTCTGGAAAAGATGATCACAGTTGTGTTTGCCACCAGATGCAAGAGTTTTCAAACAAAAGCAATTTTTTTTCCAAAAATTTGTTTTTTGGTCAAATTGTTCACAAACAAAAGTGTTCATGAACTGAGGTACCACTTTATTTTGTACAAGAACATAAAGATAGATTATTTGAGGACATATCTTCAATTAACCAGATCCTATCTGCTGCAGGACCGTGGTTGCAAATCTTTAATGTTTCATTTGAGGAGGGAGACCTAGGGCCCCTACTGAAGAATTTTTTAAAGACTAGTTTTACTATCCTCAACTGATACTGCAATTTAAGTATCAGTTTTTGTTTTGTTTTGTTTTGTTTTGTTTTCGCGGAACTGGGGATTGAACTCAGGCCTTTGAGTTTGCCAGGGAAGCGCTGCTGCCATGGTCCAAAAGGGTCTGCTACTGCTTGATCTGCTGACAGACTTTAGCATTACCCACATGAAGTTAGTTTTAATGACAGGCAAGTTGAAAAAGTTTTGGAGTCAGGAAAACATCCACCCAGATTTAATGAAAGATTTGGGATGCCAGAAAAGGAGCCTCTGAAAGGTCATTACATGAAGCTTCAAAGATGATACCAAAATTACAGCGGATACCCAAGTTATGTTAGGTTTGCATGGTAATCAGTTTAATACATGATACATAATTTTTAGGATTATTTTATCATATTTACATATTTACCCAGAAAGTCAAATGCAAATAATGTCAGATACCTGGTTGTGTGGTAGAGAACTTAAGAATCCAATTGAGGGCCTGGATCCCATGGCAACATCCATTATGTGTCCAACTGAAGACCTGAACCCCATGGAAGTATATTCTATGGATATGCATCACAAAACTGGGGAGTCTCTGATGAAAACAGATGGGTCTGCACTGGAAAATACAAGTGCCAGATATGAAGGCTAGAATCTGTGCCTAAAAGCAGGAGATAATGGTCAGGTGAAGGAGAAGATGGGAAAAAAGCAGCTAAAGCTCAGTATCCTCTGATTTTCTGAGAGTACAAGGTAGGGAGTAGGTGAAATTCTTTTTGATGTCTTTGGTTAATTGCAGCAGAGGACTCCAGGATTCTGGATTAAGGGTCTTCCAAGAAAAATCAGCATGAAATCATCCCATTCTGTTCTACTTTTATTCTTGGTCTGACAAGTCATCAGGTGAGTCTTCTATGACCAGAACTGTATTAACTCTGTAGGGAGTTCCTACTTAAATTCACCATTAATCCACCATACTCTGGGGGAGAGAGATGCCAGGATATTAGAACATCTGCCACTGAGAGCTCCAAGCTGTGAGTTGAATTAGCCCAAGAAATAGAAAATGTACCCAGGAAGGTGATAGTGGTGGTGAATATGAAGTTCTTTAGAACGCAAATTTACCAGTGCATTTCACAGATTCTGAATATCAAGCAATAATACTTAAAGTTTGAACTATTGGGGAATGTATCATATGTCACTCCTATTCCATTTTATCCTCATATTCTTCCATTTTGGAATTGGAGTTCCTGGTTTATGCACTATTCTCTAATGCTATGCAATTTGTTTTTGAGTTTATAGAATGTCACAGTATAAAGTTTGATTTGAGTCTCAGAAGCAATTTGGATTGGATGTTTGAAAAATTGGAACTCTTGAAACTGTGAAAAAAAAGATTATTGTGTTTATGGGTAGACTTGGGATAGTTGTTTTGTGTTAGACAATTTTTTATTTTTTTTGAAGGGAATGAAAAGATAGTAATTAAAAACGTTAGAAATAATATAGAATTTCAATAAACTAAATAAGAATTCAAACATTGGCTGTTATATTGCATATTTTTCCTTCAAATTAGTTGTTCAGATTGACATTAGTAAAAAATTATAGAAAATAAAAAGAAGAGAAAGAACAAAAAGCATTAAATTCTCCTTTCAAAAGATCAACAGAAGTTAATAGTACAATTATCCAAGCTATTAAATTCATCTTTGTTTCTTTGTTTCTTTCTTTTCTTTCTCTTTCTTTCTTTCTTTCTTTCTTTCTTTCTTTCTTTCTTTCTTTCTTTCTTTCTTTCTTTCTTTCTTTCTTTCTTTCTTTCTTTCCTTCCTTCCTTCCTTCCTTCTTTCCTTCCTTCCTTCCTTCCTTTTTTCTTGCTTGCTTGCTTTTCCTTCTTCTTTTTCCCTTCCTTCTTCTTTTCTTTTCTCTTTTCCCTCATTCCAGTTGTTCCTTCACTTTGAAAAATTTCTTTCCCTTGAACAGTACACATACTAACTTTCCAAGAATATCTATTCTTTCAGAGTCTTCCAGTTAGAAGACCATATGATGTTTACATCCCAACTATCCTATGTTGGTCATATTTGTTTCAGTTATGAGTACTGTCTCTTGTTGCATCCATTTACCTATAAAAGATAAAAGTCTCAAGTTGGTCACTTTATAGCTGAGTAAACCTCCATTGTATAAAAACAACACATCTTTTTATCCATTTCTCAATTGATAGACATTTGGGTTATTTCCAAATTTTAGCTATGATATATTGTACTGACAAAAACATAGTATGATGTTTTCCGTTCTGGAAAAATACCCAGGAGGAGAGAAGGTGCTTTGAATGGGACCTCTAATCCTAGTTTTTTTGGTTGTTGCTGTTTTTTTTTTTTTTTTAATCTCCACAATGATTTCCACAGTGGTTGTACCCTATCTCCACTGCCAACAGCATTGCAGAAGGATTCCCAGACTCTCCAGTATTTATTGGTTAGCTTCTTTATAATGATCATCTTTCTAAATTGAGATTTGTTGTGTAAATTTGCATTTCATGAAAGACCAATGATATTAAACATTTTTCTCATATATTTATTCATCTTTTTTGTTTCTTCTCAGAAGCATATATTCATCTCAGATGCCTATTATTGATTATGTATTTCAATTTGGGGGTCTTGATTTATTTTAAAATTCTTTACATATTCTAGATAGAAATCCCTTCTCTGAGGGACATTTGGCTTAAATTCTTTTTCCAGTTCATGAGTTTTTTTTCTTTCTTTTTTTGTATTTTAAAGAAGGGTCTACAGGGTGCTGAGGGTCTCACTACTAGATCGGACACAAAGTGATCTGCTTGTTTACAGCCTCCCAAGAGCTGGGGTTACAGGTATACACCACCACACCCAGTCTCTCTGTTGGTGATTTCTTTTCAAAAGCAAAAACTTTGCAAAAAGCTGAGATCTCAGTTATTGATTCATTGTCATATCTCCTGTTCTGTGTGGGTTTTGTTCATGATCTCTCTGCCTACCCTTATTTCTCTAAGATTTCTACCTACCTTCTACTCCAGTAGAGTTAGCATTACTATTTTAATATTTAAATCTTTGATTCATTTTCACTGATATTTTGGGCAGGGTGACAGGCATGGGTCTAATTTTAGCCTTTGGAGTGTGGAAAGTTAGTTTGTCCAGTACCTTTTTTTGAAGACACTATCTTGTTTCCAGCGAACATGTTTGGCAACTTTGTCAAAGATAATGCAGCTGAGTGTCTTTTTAGCTGTACCTGCATCTTCTAATTGCTTTCACTGATCCTTAGGTCTGGTTTTGTTGTTGTTGTTGTTCAGTATCATGACCATTTTATCACAGTAGCTTTACAGTATAATTTCAAGTCAGGGATTGTGATGCCTCTTGCTTATCCTTTGTTGTCCAGGATTTCATTTGCTATTCTAGGCCCCTTTTGGTTCCAGATGAATTGTAAGAATGTTTTCTCTACATCTGTGAGGTGCACTATTGACATTCTAATCATGATTTGTGTTGAATAGCAGTTTTGGGATTATGGCTATTTTTACAATGTTAGCTCTTCATAACCATGAGTAAGGAATACCATTCTATTTTCTGAACTCTTTCTTATTCTCCTCTTTCAGACTGCTAGTATTTCACTGTATGGATCTAGTACCTTTGGTAAATGTATTCCTAAGCATTTCATCTTTTTGTATGCTATTGCTATGAGTGTTCTTTCGCTAATTTCTCTATTAGTAAGATTGTTTTTATGTAAAGGAATGCAATTGATGTGTGGGTGTTGCCTTTGTATACTGATATGCTACTAAATTTGTTCATTAAATTTAGCAGTTTCTTGGTGGACATTTTTGTGTCTTCTATATAGAGTATCATATCATCTATGAATAATGGTATTTTAACTTCTTAATTTTTAATCCTTATTCCTTTTATTTATCTCTCTTGTCTAATTTTTCTGGCCAATATTTCTATAACTATATTGGATACAAATGGTGGCAATGGACATCCATGTCTTATTCTTATATTAACATAAAGGCTTTCAGGTTTTGTCCACTTAGTAAGATGTTGATTTTTAGTTTGTCATAGATGGATTCTATCAGATTGAGGTAAAGACCATCTAATCAAATTTTTATAAGGTTTTTTATCATGAATTAGTGTTGGACATTGTCAAAAGCTTTTCCGGAAGCTATTGAGGTGATTATGTGATTTTTATATTTGGCTCTGTTGCTGTGATGTGTTGTATTTATTGATTTGTTAATATTGTACCAGATTTGCATCCATAAGAAGGATGCCTCCTAGTCAGTTGTATAATCTTCTTGATGATTTGATTCATTCTGTTTTTCTAGCATTTTATTGACTATTTTTGTGTCTATGTTCATCAGAGATGTTGGCCTGGAGTTCACTTGTTTGGTTGTGGTTTTCTCTGGTTTTGGTATCAGGGTAATACTTCCCTGAAGAAAAAAATCAGAGAGAATTCTTAACTTTCAAATTCATTGAAGGATTTGAAAAGCATTGGCTTTAAATCTTCTCTAAATTTCTTGTAGGATTCAGCTGTGTATCCATTAAGACCTGGACCTTCCTTTGTTGGCAAGATTTTTATGTTATTATTACATTTTTAATTTCATTCACTGATACCAGGTTATTCAGAATTTTTATATCTTCTTGGTTCAGAATTGTTAATTCATGTGAACTTAGGAATCTGTCCATTTTGTCTGTGTTTTCCATTCCATGAGAGTAAAGGTTTTCAAAGTAAGTATGTATAATTTTCTAAGATTCTATAGGACCTATAGTGACTTCCTCTTTTTACCCTTTATTGCATTAATTTGAATTTTTCTTTCCTTTTATTGATAAGATTGTTTAAGCTTTTTGATTTTATATTATTTCAAATAACCATCTTTTCTATTCATTAATTATTTGTATTATTTTCTTAGTCTCCATTGCATTAACTTTTGCTCTGATCTTTATAATGTTCTGCCTTCTTTTCCTTTGGGCTTCACTTGGTCTTCTTTTTCAAGAAATTTTAAGTTTAAGGTGGTTTATTTGAGCTCATTTTACTTTCCTGATGTAAAAATTCAGAGCTGTAAATGTCCCTCTTAGGTCTGTTTTCATTGTATCCCATACGTTCTACTAAGCTGTACTTGTATTTTTGTTTTATTATAAATATTGCTTCATTTGATCATTAGTTTAATCTGTGAGTTATTGATTGTTCTGGAGGGCTTTTCCATGAGTTGGTGGAGTTTTTGTGATTTTTATTTCATTAGTAATTTCCAATTTCATTGCATTATTGTCAGGTAATATACAGAGGATCATTTCAGTTCCTTTGTATTTACTTAAAAATGTTCTATGTATTAGTATATGGTATATTTTGGAGAACATCCCATATGCTTCTGAGAAGATGATTAAAGAGCATGCAAGCAGGCGCAGAGGCCAGGGGTTTGACCCATGGGCCTGCATGCTGTCCCTTTTCCTGGGGCACACTGAGATGGCAACTGAGACTGGGTATGGTGGCATACACCTGTAATCTCAGCTCTTAGGACGCTATAAACAAGCAGATCACTACGAGTCCAATCTGTAGTGAAACCCCTGAAAATCCTGTAAATCTTTCACTAACATACAAATAAGTAAATAAATATAAATATTTTTTACCTGAGAGATTATTTGTGATCTGATTTCTTCTATATGCTGATGAAGCTACTTGTTTACTTCAGTTGTTATCATTCCAGAAGTTTCAGTTGTGTAACTGAAATTCCAAATTCATTTATGAACCTTGTCTCCTATATTTGTTCTGGGATAATTAAAGTCTGAGATTGTGTTTTCTTCCATTGTGTTGCCATTTTTATATCTCCAAGACTTCTCCATGGCTCAGTGCTACTGTCACAGTCTCACTGTGTCCAGAGCTTCCACAATGGTGGAGGGAAGCCAGAGATCATCAAGGCTCTGAGAAAGATGGGGAGCCAGGGCAGGGCTCAGCAAGGTCTCTTAAACTGAGATTAAAATCCAAGCTTTCAAGTTATACTATAGTAATAAAACTGCATGGTATATATCATATCAGAAGAAGGATATTGAGTCATGGAACAGAATATAGGATGCAAAAGCAACTCTGAGTACGTTCAGTCATTTGATTTTTGACCAGTCAGCAAATAATACATGATAGAAATAAGACAAACTTTTTAAACAAACGATACTAGTTAATTCGGTTATCCATGTGTAGAAGAATTAATGTAGACTCACCTAAACTGCACTAAATTCAAAATAGGGTAAAGGTCTAGAATAAAAACAAGAATGTTTGGAGCCACTAAAGCTGAAGTAATAGATATATAGACATAGTAAAATAGAAAGAAACTGAACTTAAGAATTAAATAACACAAGTGAGAGAAAGGAGAAAAGATAGGAAAAAAGGAAGGATGGAAAAACATGCAAGTATATATACAGGGTGGCTGAAATGATGGAGCTCACAAATTACATCAGTTTGGTTTTTTTTTCAAAATAGCAGTTAACGTTTAGAATTTTCTCCTTGAATAACCATACGCTGGTATTTGTGGTCAGAGCATCTACACTGAGGGCAGCAATGTGTAAACAAAACATGTTTGACTGCCTCTCATCTTCTAAATCTGTGCCTTTCCTAATGTCTTATCGATTATTATACTATCTTTAAAATGAATTAAAACAAAAAAGATAAGGAAATAAAATTATAAAATAAATGTAGAAGGAAAGGATGAGGTCTCGTTGCCTAAAGCAGTCAAGCTACCTCAGTCTTTCTGCCTGGACATTGTGGGATATTAGTCACCAGACAACCTTTTGTAACTTTGCAAAGGTATAAATAAATGTCCCTAAAATTGTTCTGGGAGTCTTTGCCAGTGAGACAAACAGACCACCACTTGAACCTAACTTCTTGTCTACGTTTTTCCACTTCTGCCGCCACTCCCCTAGGGTAAATTGAGAACAATGGATCCCTACACAAATATTGAATTTGCTGAAAAAAATAGCAAAACTTTTAAGCACATAAAGATAGGGATATTCTGAACCAAATCCTGTTGCACAAGATGTAATAGCAGCCTTGGGAGATAGCTCAACGGCTTAACTGCTTGCCTGGCAAGCACAAAGTACTGAGTATGGTCCTGGATGAAAAGAAAAACTGTATAATAGCAAGAATCAACAAAAGGGACCATATCAAATTAAGACTCTTCTGCACAGCAAAGGAGACATCACACAGAGTGAAGAGACACGAGACACAATGGAAATAATTTCTCTAGCTGCTCCTTAGACAGGATTAACATCTAAAGTATTAAAATACAAAGAATGACCCTCCCAAATAAGGGAGTCAATTACAATTGGATACTTGAACTGAATCAATATTTATGAAAAAAGAATCACAGATGGTGAATAGATGCATGAAACAATGCCCAGCATCCCCGGCCATTGCAGAAATGCAAACCATCCCTGGGATTGCCGCTTGCTCCAGTAAGAGTGATAATCATTGAGGACTCAGGACACAAATGCAGGTGGAGATGTGGGAAAAAGTAAATGTTTGCTTTGTTAGTGAGGATGTAAATCAGTAAAACTGCTATGGAAGTCGGTATGAAAGTTACTCAAAAAATTAAAAATAAAAATTGCATTTCACACAGACCCATTTCTGGGTATCTTCCCAAAAAGAGTGAGAGTTATTTTACAGTGGAAAATGCGTGCCTATGTTTATAGCAGCACAGTACACAAGACCTCAGTTATAGGAGTGGCCTAAGTGTCTATCAACAGATGAATGCCATGTAAGACATGGGTTGTGCATACACAGTGGAGCCCTGCTGAGTTCCTCGGAAGGGCAAATGTGAGTTACATGCATGACAGTAGATGAATCCTGTGACCACACCACAACAAAGAGTGAAAATTTTTGTGGGTTTTTTGTTTGTTTGTTTACTTGCTTGCTTTTTGTTTTGTTTTGTTCTGTTTTTTGCTGCATCAGAAATTGAATCTGGGACCATGCCCATGCCATGCAGGCGCTTATGCTGCTGAGCCAACTCCCCAGCCCACTAAGTGAAAAATTTTAACACAGAAAGTTAGATATTATGTGGTTTTCTTAACATGGAAAACACAAATTTAATTAAACATTATAAGTAACTAATATAAGTAATAATATAAACACCAAAATAAAATATAAATAAAGAGCAAAATATAAAACAGGTGATAGGAAACAAGATAAACATTCTTTATGAAGATGGAAAAATGTAGGAAGCAGGCTGCATAAATGATCAATGTGTTAGGTATATGCATACCAATTCCTTAAGATGAATGTAACTGCTATATCTCACAAATATATGGTAACAGAAGAAATGTTAAAAATATTTAAAGTGAATAGAAAAATCATTGTTTTGTTTTTTTTTAATTCTGAAAGGCACATTGGATTTTGAATTGATAATATTAATAATTTTTGTAAGAATAAGGATCAAAATAGTCATTTATGCATCTTTGTTTCAGAACCAGCACTAAATTGCAAAAATGACATAAAAGGATTCAACTAATTTATTCAAGAAGATGTTAGTACAACTGAGATATAAAAAAGTTTTAAAACACTCTGATTTAAAAAAGAAATCTTTTTTTTGGTGGAACCAGGGATTGAACTAAAAAATAAATAATTTTAAACTTTACTATTAATGTGTTACTGCTTCTCACATTGGTGTGGTAAAGAGAAAAGTACCTTTTTGTAGCTTGAAACATTACAATATATATAAAGTTTTTAAGCTTTCATTTTGTACAAATAGTACAAGATATTACAATTTTGTTAATATAGGTCCATGCTGTGCACTCATTCAATCCTGGCTAGACAGGTAAGTTTTAAAGTGATAAAAAAGTGTTATTTTATTTTGTTCTATAAGAAATATTAAAGGATGGGGGTAGGTATCTAGAGACACTTTAGTATGCTTGGTATTTTGCTTTATTTTATTGTTTAAGACAAGGTCTCGCTTTGTAGCCCAGGTTAGCTTCAAACTCATTGCAATCCTCCTGCTTCATCTTCCCAGGTACTGGGCAATGTGCTGTTTTGTGTAATGAATATTTGTGTATTGTGTAAATTGTGAATAAATAGGTTTTTTTTCCTGCAATATATATATATTATTGATTGAATGACCAAAGAAAGAATTTGGGGAGGGTTCCAAATGAAGCAACTTAGACTAACCCTACTTTTCTTCTTAAGTATTTACATAAAATATATAAGGGAGAAACCATAAATACTGACTCTATTTCAAGTTCCTTTTTCATTTTTTGCAACTGTAAATCAGAACTGCTTAGAGCTCAGTTCCTACATCTCTCCATGTGATAATAGCTGGTACTGATAAATTCTCCTTTCTGACCCTATCTCCCTCTTGCCTCCAAGCCTTTCTTTTATTAGATCTTAAGTCTGTGTATGACCTCGTAGCTCTATCATGAGCCCTCTATGAGTGTTCATTTAGAGGCACAGACCATATGGTCCACATATGCTCTATGCAATGTAGGTATGCCCAGGTGGTACTGCAGATTCTCTCCTTTCTTACCTGTATGATCCTTACCTTGTATGGATTATATAACAAGTTCTACATACTTTCCATAGGATCAGAGCTATATTCAGCTAGTTTAACAATAAGAATTGCATTTAAATGCCTCTTTGGCAGAAAATACCTTCATTTGTTCAATGATGTTTAATTGTTTATTCTGTTTTAGATCATAGAGAAGAAAACAGATGTTATTTGCACTAAAAGGGATGTACATGTAGTGATGAATGAAGATATTGAGATATGATGAGCTTCATTATAAGATCCTATGCAAAGGTACAATTGTATAGGAGAAACTGTGATATATAATTAAAATGGAGAATATTTCTGTAACAAAGAGTTTTAAGCTGAGACCTGAATGATCTCTGTGAGGACTGAAGTCAGTAATGAAAGGCTCAAGAGAGAAAGTGTCCTAAATAGAAGAAATGACTTATGGAAACCCTAAATGGCCAGCCAGATAGTTCAGTGGACTAAAGCTCCTGCTTAGGCAGGCACAGCTCGATATTAGGTGTGTCATGTCAGCCCCGTCCCCATGGTATACTGAGAGTGCAATTGAGAAGGGTGTGGTGGTGCACACCTGTGATCCTAGTGCTTGGGAGGCTGACAACAGGTGGAACACTACAAGTCTGATTTGTGTAGTGAGATCCTATAGGCCTTGTACTAAATGCATAAAAAAGAGACCCTAAAGTTGGAAAAACATTGGCAGATATACTGGAGGAATACAATGAAACTTAATGCAAGAGTAACAGTAGACAAGAAGAAGATAGACACAAAATATAGGCATAGATATAGGCAAATATATCCTAAGAATTGTATCCAGAGTACTAAAAAATGGAAGGAATTCAGCAAAGGAGTATAACAAATTTTAGTGTTTTAAAAAACTATTTTTCTGCTGTGTAGAGAATAAATTGGAGGGAGACAGAGAGCGTAGTACTGAGGTTAGTACTAAGTGAGCAGCACTGACAAACTGGAACACAAAAGACAAAGACAGTGCCAGATAATTTAAAATAGAGCAACATAATTTGCTGGTAGATTGGATACAGCATGATGAAAGAAGGAACAATGCTTGAGAATAACAGTAGATAGATTAAATGTCAATGTCATTTACTGGGTGGAAAACACATAGAAAAGCATATGTTTGTAGAGTTAGGTAAGAACTTTCAAACAGTGTATTTTGAGAAGATGCTGCAATGTGCAAGTGGAAACAGCAAACATGAAGGAAGTTACTGCTGATGCTTTTTAAAGCTTTGGGACTTGTAGTCAGGTCTTGGAAGGAAACACAAAAACAGGCTTGTATTGGTTTGTGCCTAGTTGTCCCCGTAAGGCCTCACGTAAGTCACGGGGCAGACTTTTAGAGTTTGTGATCAATTAATGATCCAGTGCTGGGATTATGGGTGTGAGTGATATACCTGGCCTGAGGAGGAGAGTCTAAGTGCAACATAACGGAGGCAGACTTGCTCTCTGTTGCCACTGTTGGGACAATCCTCCCATTTGCTCTTGCTGTTTTGCTATTTTCCACCACCATGAACTGCTGCTCTCTGCCACATGGCAATCTGCCTTGGAGCCAGCTGAATATGGAAGGAGATTGAGATAAATAAACCTTTCTTTCCTTCATTTTGGATGTTGGATGTTTTGTACCTGTAGCGAGGAAAATTATATATCAGAGAGACAATTATATATAATTTATAGGATTATTTTATAATAATCTCTCAAAGTCGTACACAAAAAGAATGCAGGAAATCTATCCATACCCTGGAGACCAAAACAATCCAGCTGAGGTCTTGAATAGCATGGTAATGCTCAGTGCAAGTCCAACTAAAGATCTAGAACTTACAGCAGTAACTCCCATGAGTCCATCTGGAGGCTCGGAGCCCATGAAATGTCTCATGTGAGTCTATATCAAGGATCTGCACTGACAAAGCCCAAAGGTCCCCTGGTATAAGTGAGAACCTCTGTGACAATGGGATGAAGGATTTTTGCTAGCAGGCTGAGGGATCTGCACCAAAAGCAGGATAAAAACCTCCAAGTAAGAACCACAGCTCCCCCAAATGGTACCACAGCCACCGCCAGCAGCAGTGAAGTCCCAAGCTCCTCTGGTGATGGGAAAAGCTGTGTCTATGTACAGAAAGCCAGTGTAACAAGCTTCTCCAGGGTATGGTACAGTGCACCATCTTCTCCTCCAGAATCAGAAATTGGTGCTCAAAGTAAGGTCCAGAGTTCTCCCGATGTGAACCATAGCACTGTCGGTGACAAGAAGGTCCCAAGTACTTTCAATGATGTCAGCAGCCGAGTTCATCAGAAAAGCTAGTATGAAAGGCTCCACCTGGAGAACAAACAGCTCCTGATAGTATCTCTTGGCTTTCTCTAGTTCTCCTTCTTATTTTGTTGGTAAAAAATCTCAGGTGCCCCACACCCAGCACTATGCTGATTCAGTTCACCTAGGTGTTGCAAGTTCAATACTAGTTGTCAATCCATCACAGGACCTGAGAAGAGAGTCTGGAACAGAAATAAGATATAATGCAGCCTGATACCAAAAGTTAACCAAAAATTGCCGAGGGAACATTATGAAGAGGTACAAAAACAAAAGCTAAAATGTGACAACTTGAAAAACAAGAGAATGCAGTGTGTTTGAACTGATGCACACAGCTATGATTTGGAGTAACGGGAAGTCAGCATAGTTTCTCTGAAAATCAGCAGTAATTACAAGGATAAGATGCAATTTTGGTGAAATACTACAAGGTAATTTTTTAGGAGAATAAAAAGTAAAGAAAAACATTGCACACAATGCAGAATTTCACCAAGCAAGGCAAGAGAAATTCAAATATTGTTGTTATATTGTTGTCTTCAAATTAGTTGTTTGAGTTTAAAGTACCTGCCAGCAGGTACAGGGGCTGGGAGTTTCATCCCCAGGCCTGCCTTGCCGGCCCTGTCCCCAGGCACATTAAGGTGGCAATTGAGACTGGGCATGGTGGTGCATGCCTTTAATCCCAGCTCTTGGGAAGCTTTAAGCAGGTGGATCACTATGAGTTTGATCTAGTAGTGAGACCCTTAAATACCCAGTAGACTCTTCATTAAATATATATGTATATATATATATATATATATATATATATATATATATATAATTGTATATATATATATATATATATATACAATTTTGCATGTGATATCTGGTAATCTGAACTACCAGATATACATGCAAAATTGTCAAAAAATTAAAAAGAAGAAAAAAATTTAAGCATTAACTATTCCTTTCATTAGACCAGAAGATATCAGAAGTACAATTGTCCCGGCAATCCTGTGTATAATTTTCCTTTGAAAATAATTCATTTTTTATTTTATTTTATTGAAAAACAAATAGCAATGAGATCCTTTTAAATCAAATTAGCAGGACAGATTCAATAATTAATGCTTTGCATATCATTTTGTAGTGGTTTTTTTTGTCATATAGGGTGCATGATATCCTACTTACAAACACTATTAGAGCAGATGTCTCTAATCAATGAATTAAGAGAATGTAGCTGTATACTTTTTTTTTAAAGAAGAATTATAGTACAGTTTCAATAAGTAATACTTTTGCCGGGCGTGGTGGCGCATGCCTGTAATCCCAGCACTTGGGAGGCTGAGGCAGGAGGATTGTTACGAGTTCGAGACCAGCCTGAGCTACAAAGTGAGCTCGAGGCCAGCCTGAACTGCATAGTGAGACCCTGTCTCAAAAAGACAAAAAAAAAAAAAAAGTAATACTTTCTACCTTGTTATCTTCTTAATGGTTGTCCATAACAAAAGAAGCCTACAGAATATTCTGTCCAAACACTTAGTGCAAATCTTGCTTCTCATAGAATTATGCAGAAGCACAGCATATTTCTCCTAACTACTGT
>PVKA01034980.1:15000-23022 GCA_004027165.1 Ctenomys sociabilis | reverse complement strand
GACAAAGATATACATTCATACAGCAGGATAAAAGACTGCAGATGTTCCAGGATCCCCTGTGACACAGAATTCCAGAGATGATTTCTTGGGGGAAGAAGTATGTCAGCTAAATCTTCTTACGGAGTTGAAAATTAGTTCATAGATAGATAGATAGACAGACAGACAGACAGACAGACAGACAGACAGACAGACAGACAGATAGATAGACAGACAGACAGACAGACGGACAGACAGACAGATAGATAAACAGATAGATAAGTAGACAGATCATTATAAAATGACTGTGTTTTAAGGACTGACCAACTCTACATCACTGTGCTATTTTATCTTGTAATTTTAATGATGTACAGATCACATTCTCAGTAGGGTTCACTTTGCGATATGTAGAAAATTTTCTAGGTTTATGTAAAAGGCTCACTCTTTTCTAAAAGAGAAACAGTGAACATGGGGAAAGAGAAGAAATATAAAGCAGCTAGAGAACAGAGATTTGAGGAAGAGAGTCAAGAAAAAGATATCACTGCCACATCTTTTCCATGAAATTTTTGTAAACCACATTGGAATAATTGATATTCTCATGGAAAAATATGAAGTGAGCCAATACTTAATATTTCATATAAATATCATCTCACTAAAAAAAAAAACTTTGGAAGAAAATTATATAATATACTCAGGAGTATAGATTAAGATAAATGTGTCACATGTTATCAAAAACATAATTCTTTAAAAGCTTGATAAAATCAATCATAGAAAATTTTAAAAAATGGTGCATAAAAGATACCATATCAATAACAAAATCATTACTGCTGCTTAAATGTGAGCTACATGTGTTGCAGATATGAAGTAATAAAATCAAATTTTATTTTATTTTGCATTTTTCGCAGAACCAGGGATTGAACTCAGGCCCTTGCACTTGCCAGAGAAGAGCTTTTCCACTGAGCCATCTCCCCAGCCTCTAAAAATCAAATTTTAAAAGACAAGCTGCAATGATATTTGCACTTACTTGTTAGCAAAGTTGAAGGCACAATTATCATAAGACCAGGAAACCTTATTCAATTTTATTCTAGACCAAATAAAGCATATGAATAAATCTTTTCACAGCCTATTCATAATAGCTCCAAAATTGAAGCAATCTACTTATTTTTTTATTTAATAAATGGCCAAAATGACAAAATGGACAATACTTTCATTGAATTGAATGAGATGATACTGAGCAATACAAATGCACAAAATATTATCTCACAAATCTTGTACAAAACTCATAGTGAATATGAAAGGAGTCAAGGTCAAATAACTACACTAGGTGGTCCTTCTTGGAGACATTTGCTACGTGACTTAGAAACAGTAGTGCAGAACATTAATTGCCAACGTTTTAGGGTTCAGGAGACAGCAGATGTGCATATGGCTGTATTTTGATAGGGATAGTTACTCAACTTTATAAGTTATTTAAAGGCATACAACTTGACATTTAAAGGCATCAATGTCTCTGTATGTTAACTGCAAGGAAAACAAGAACAACAGCAGTAGCTCTATATTGTCATTCTTAAGAATTGTTGACCTCATTATGTTATTAAACTTGAATAATTTCTACCTGTTGGGTTTCTATGAGGAAATAATATTTTCATCAAATAAATATTTTGTCTTAGAAAACTTTAAGGGGCTGGCGAGGCAGCTCAGTGAACTAAAGCACCTGCTTAGCCAAGCACAGGGACTGTGGCTCCATCCCGAAACCCCGTGCCGCACCAGCCATGCTCCTGGGCACACAATGCTGGCCTCTGAAAACGGGCATGGTGGCACACGCCTATAATCCCAGAGCAGGGGAGGCTGAAAAAGTAGGGTCGTTATGAGTCCAAGCTGCATCGTGAGGCCCTGTAACAACCAAATACACTGAAAATAATAATTATAATGATAACAACAGTAGTAATAATAATAAAGTCTTTAAGGTTTATGGAACTATGGAGAAAAACTGTCTCACTTTACATGTTATTACCTGTAAACTCTTGACCTGAGTGTAGCACATTTGTTACAATTAATGAACACACATTGATACACTATTACCAATTAATTTCAGAACCTTAAATTTCTATTTTTAACATAATAACTTCTTAAAATTCCAGTCTTCTGTTTAGACTACCTTCTCGATCTTTTGGTTGCACTAGTTTATCTGAATCTGTTTTCATGACCCTAGAGCTTTGATGTGCCCCAGCTGGTGTGAGTCTGATATTTTCAAATGATTAAATGTGATGATTAAATTGAGGTTGTATGAAGTAGCAGGCGAGCACTACAATTGTCATACCATAGCAGCAGTATGCACTGTCAACATGGAATAACTGAGAGTGTTAATAACAGAACAAGTTAAAGTAAGTTAAAATTTTCTAAAATAGTTATCAAGGTATCTTTTTCTAGCTTTAATAGTAAACTACTATTCCAACAGCAAGAAACCCAGCTGCATTACCTGTCATTGTTCAGATTTATCTAATGATAGAGCTCATACATAACAGTATTATATATTCTAATACAAAGCTCCATAGAAAACAAATTTAAAATGGAGTGTAATGCTCATATATGTTTGCCTTTTTCATACTATTGTGACTTCAGGAATTCATTTTCCCCTTTAGTAAAATTCTTCTATTTAATTGTATTACCAGTTTTTAAGTATGTAACCAGATGATTCTGTCTCATTGAATTTCATAGAGGGACAGCCAAACCTCCTACAATTGCAAGTATTAAGGCTCACTTTTTGCCTTGAAATATTCTATGGCTTGCAGCTAACGCATGGTTTCATAAATATACCATCAAAAGGTAAGAGAATAGTGTCCTTACACCAGGAACCTTCATGTACTTCAACAAGTCAGTCCTCTTTTAAATCCTTGAAATATTGTCAACTACTGATTATTTTCATGCCTGCATATTTCTGCCCTTTCCAGAATGTCATATAGTTGGAAGTATACATTCCAAGTATACAGTTTGTATCCTTTGCATCCTGTTTCTTCTTTTTACCTTGTAATATACAGTTAAAATTCGTGTTTGCTTTAGCATTGTTTTACTGTTTATTTTTCTTACCACTAAAAACTATTCATTGTATGAAACCACAGTTTGCATAAAAATGTAAATATCGAACTTAATATATACATCACATCTTGCTGTTTCGTGTTTCAGATGATTATGCATTAAGTGACTATTAACACACAAGATTTTGTGTGTACAGAATTTTTAAAATTAGTTGAATAAGTGTCTTTGAGTATACTTCTTTACTGCACTGCAAGACTAAGTTTAACTTCATAGGAATAACTGGATAGTTTTAAAATCAGTTGCACAATTGGTACAAAATGAGTGAATCCCTAGTGCTCTACACATTTTCCAGCTATGGGTGTTTTCAATTGAAAGGGTTTTAGTCATATCTGCATACTCTATGCTGATGTGTAATTATTGTTTTAAAATTTAATTATACTGCGTAAATGGTGCTCAATATCTTCTCATGCTTCTTTTTATTTGGTCTTTTTTGGCGGTGGATTGTTTAAGATCTTTGATCCAAATTTTAAATAGATTATTTTATTAATTTGAATTTTATCAGTTATTTGTATATTTATGAATAAGAGTTTTATGTGGTGTGCAAGTATTAAATTTATTACAGTAAACCAACTGTTTTCATGCTAGATGTTTCATTTTTTTGCTAGATCTAAAACTTTGCCACAAATTCATAGTCATATCTATTTTTTTCTTACTTTTTTCTAAAAGTTACTTGCTTTACATTTCTAAAGCTCTGAACAATATACTTGAAATACAACCCTTTGTAGGTTGTTCTCTTGCTTTATCCTGTTTCATTGTAAAAAGTGACCATAAAATTATTTTCAAATCTACCTTTCCTGAAAGTAAGTACTAAGAGGCTTATGTGAAAGATTCACTCTCTTTCTCTCTCTCCTCCTATCATTTGCTTTTTGTTTTCTGTTTTATATGTATTGAGTTTTCCATGTAAGAGAAAACATGTGATATTTAAGCTAGTGTTTCTGAAGTATTTCAAGTAGCCTTGTGGTCACAGGGGTGCCCATTTTCCTACAAGTCTTCTATCATTCTTAGGCCCAAACTGTTCTCCATTTGCATAAATACCATATTCTATTTTGCCACCCAGTTTTTGTGGACATATGGACATTTCCAGAAAGTAATGATTATTTGGGATTCATGGTTTTAAAATGTTCCATCTGAGATCTACTTTGGAATTGAGGCTAGATTAAACTGCATGGAAGCAGAGAGGAGAGAGAGAGAGAGAGACAGAGACAGAGACAGAGAGAGATGGAGACAGAGACAAAGACAGATATAGAGTGATACATAGAAAGAAAACAGAGAGACAGAAGCAGATAGTCAGACAGACAGTCAGAGAGAGTCAGAGACAGAAAGACAGGGATAAAGAGAGTACGAGACAGGTAGGCAGACAAACACAGAGATACAGACAGAGAAAGAGACAGAGAGATAGAGATAGAGATGAGAGACAAAGACAAACAGAAATAGAGAGACAGAGAGAAAAGAGGAGGAGAAGGAAGAGGAGGAGGAGAAGCAAAGTATTTCTTTCAAAGTTACCACTTTAGGGATCACTTTCCACCAATTAGGACATAGCCTCTAGAGTTCCCACTGGTCTCAATTACTCTCATCCCTGTGGGACTAAATTATCAGCTAAGTCATCTATTATGATGCTGATTAGGGAACAGTTAAGATCCAAATGTTCTCCTAGAGCTACCTTTTAATCCAAAATGCTTGGGCTAAAATGTGAAGAATGTTGTAGAGATTTTAATGCAAAACAAAATCTTGTGCTTCTTTTATTAATTATTATATGATGTCTCTTTAATGTTATCCTGAAAATCTACTTACTTTATATGTTTCTTACAAATAAACCCACTTATAGGGGCTTGGGAGATAGCTCAACACCATAAGTTCCTGCTGAGCAAGTACAAGGTCGTGAGTTCGATCCCTGGTACCAAAAAAACAAACATGATTTTAGTGACATAAATGTGGCCTTCTATACTTGCAGATGTAAATTGTATTTTTGAAAAGGATCTTTTTTGAACTACTCATGTATCTTCAATTTCTGATAACCAGCTGGATACAATACATAGGGCCAAATAGGCCAAAAGAGTATATTTCAGGTAGTCTATTCCATAGTTGTATTTTCATTGTTGAGCCCTTTGGTTCAACACATATGTGCAGCTAGAGACTAATTTTATCTTTGTTTTTAATTTAGAAGTATGTTAAGTATACCCTAACTTTAAAAATATCTGTGCGTATTTCATCAAATTTTGATCAGAAATTTCCTCTGTATAACTCACATTTACAATGAAAAAGTGTTCCCTAACTAATTAAAAGGGTAGTATGTTTGTCATATTTTCTGAGAATTGATAAGTACTAATCTTTTCATTTAAATATTTAGATAATAGTGATAGTATCTTGTAAATATATTCATATATATTTTTGTTATTGCTGTTGGTTTGTTTGTTTGTTTTGGTGGAACTGGGGATTGAACTCAGGCCCTTGTGCTTGCCAGGCAAGCACTTATTCTACTGAGCTATCTCCCCAGCCCCAGGATATACTTTTTTCACTTATTAACAACAATTTATCCCACATTTATAAAAGTACTCAAAAGTAACTGTTATAAATGCTGTTTCTTTGCAGCATCAAGATTTTTAGTATTAATATTCAAGTAGAGATACAGAACAGAAATAGGACTTCACCTACATCTCCCAGATTTACATTTTTCTGTCACTATAACTCATAATATTCTTTTCAATGATTCTAGGGGTTATTTGGAAAGATTAACAAGATCTTTTCTTATGAATTTTCAAGGACACAAGCAAAATAAAACTGGTGATAATGTCTTTCTGTTTGTGTAAAATGCCTGATTTTTCTGGGATTTACAGGACACTGTTCTTTCTAATACCTTTGAAATAATCATGCCACCTGCACTCATTCACTTGAAAATTTGGATTTGTAACACATAATTTTGGGGTGGGCAAAGCAGCAGGCATAGATACCCAGAGAGATAACTATTTAGAGTATTCTGTCATTAGGTTTTGTTGCAACTTTTCTTTTTTGTGTTGAACATATCTGACAAACATGATGTACCAAAGCAATCATCAGAGATTGAAAAGAAGTATACTACTTTTCTTTCTTGTCCTCTCATTCTTTCTTTCTCCCTTTGCCTCTCCCTCTCCCAAGCAGAGGATAATTGTGTGAAATTGCTTTAAAATTCACACATCTAAAATTATCTTGAGTCCTGAAGTGTCTCATCTGCTTTCTAATTTTCTACAAGACACTTTTAATATTTTGAGATTTATATTAAACCACAGGGGTCTGAAAGATTTCAGGAGCTCTTGCATATGCATCAGACATAAACAATCAATTAAATTAATAAAGGAAAATCACCATTTAGATGTTAGTTGTTACAAATTTCACTGCTACTCTTTTAACTAGACTTCATGGTTTTCTAATTTTATTTAGAAATTTCACTGATAAGTGCACATTGAAAAGGCTGTTGCATGCTAAGTTTCTTTTCAGCTTCTAGTCATATATGAATGTTTTAAATTTTGATCACAATCAGCTAGCTGCTTTAAATAATAGTTCTATAATTTCAGGGATCTAGATTTTTTTCTGTACACAAAGAAAAGCTAAAATATGAATTCTCAAAAATTTGTGGTATATTTTTCTGTTTATATAAACTGTGTTGTATAGAGTATTACTCGGCAAATTAGCATGGTGTCAGAGAAACCATATTTAGGGGTACATTGAAAAGAAAAGGGAGAGATAAAGCTCTGAAACACTGACTCCATAAGACCTGCTTCACTTAAACTTCTTTCAGAGTATTCTTCTTTCCAGAAAGAAAGCTCTAGAAAGTCTTCGCTATGTCATGCGCGCTACCCATTTCTTAATTTTAAAAGTGTGTATTATGACAATGGTTTAATTTTAGTAACAAGCATTCTTTTAACCAAACTTATTTTCTTACCAAGTCTTCTTCTAGGCACAACTGAACTCAAAGCACTGCCAAAAAAAAGAAAAGGATACAAGCAAGATAAATTACAAAGTCTGACATCTTTGTTGTTTTATACTTAAGATTTTCAGTATTTTTAGGTGATTAGATATTCCAAACAATCTCTACCAAATATTTTACATGATGCAGGAAGATAGATGAAAAAGAAATACAGGCATGGTGATATGAAATAAAATCAGTGCTAAGCCCCTGTTAACTAAGGTACCTGATATATAACAGTACAGAACACAGTTTGTGCACCCGGAGAAAATCAGGGTTGAGATCCACTTACATTTGTAGAATAAAATAAAAAATATATGTGTGTGTATCTATCTATCTATCTATCTATCTATCTATCTGTCTGTCTGTCTGTCTGTCTGTCTGTCTGTCTGTCTGTCTGTCTGTCTATCTATCAATCTATCATCTATCTTATATACATTTTATCCTATTTTTAAAATAAGTAAATGCAATCAATGAACATATCTTCTTTCCTGAGCAGTTGAACACAATTTTCAGATATCTTCATCTTTCTGTTTCTGCACTAAAAGTATTTTTCTTTATTTAGTTTCACAACTTATAAAAATCAAGTGATGGAAATGTGACGAAAGAGAAATTCACCTATGATTTATTCTCATTTATAATAAAATAAATAAAAATAAATGTTTAGCATATATCCAAACTTTTAATGTCTGTAACAGTGTAGTGTATTTTTAAAATGTCCCATTTGAATTGCCTGGAAGGTCCTACACAGTTTTAAGAAGACTTCAAAGCTGTGGTCACATGTCAAGGAATGGTAGTTTAAAGCAATTGATGGCTTCCTTGAAGTACTTCTTTTTTGTTTTTTTGTTTGGGTTTTTCTTGGAAAAACATTGTCAAATGAAAGAATGTCACATGGATGATAATAAAGATTCAGTGAGAAAAACATTTTTCACAGGTTAGAAATGTCTCAGTATAGTTATATAAATTTTGTTATTCTGATCATGTTCTTGAGGAACAAGTCTGGAAATTAATTC
>PVKA01034980.1:0-10000 GCA_004027165.1 Ctenomys sociabilis | reverse complement strand
TGGCACTGGAGAGACTGGAGGTCAACTCCACAGCCCCGTGCAGTTTAGAAAGCAGAAAACCAGGGCAGATTTTGTGAGTAGTTTGTAGATCAATATGTCCAATACAAGGTAAAGAGGTCACTTGTCAGAGCTGAAGATCTCTAAAGAAAAGAGTCAGGACTCAAGGAAGCTTCAAAATGGTCTTGACTGCAATAATCTGCTGATGGCCTGCAGAGAAATATTCCTCTCCTCCAACCTGTGAAGACGCTTTGCATTCTCAAGTAAAAACAGGGTGATAATAAGATGATTTTTGCTGCACTGAAATTCCTTTATAGGAAGAACTGTGGATTTTTAAATGTAGTATACCTATAGTTAAATGCAATTTTATTACCTATTTTTGATTCTGTTACAAAAAAAAATCATTGATTTAGTCATTCATTCAACAAACACTATTTCTATAGCTCAGGTACAAATAGAAAGCATAACATGGGCAGTAATGGTCCATCCTCAAGGAATTTAAGGACTCATAGAAGAAATAATATAAGGAGATGTTGATTGGCCACAGACCATATATATTTTGATTTTGGATTTTGTCTAACATAAGCATAAAGAGAAAAGCTTTGAAAGATGTTTAATATGTAGAGCTTTGCAAGAATATTTTTGAGAATTGTGAACCCTTGATTAGAGTGCAGTATGCCCCACTGTGCCCTTAATAGTCCTGAAAGAAAATGTCCTTTTTAATGTGTTAAGCAAGGGCTTGGTGCATTGTTTAGATGTACCTTACACTGTGCTTTTAAAATATTTGCTCTTCCTTCATATTCTGTATATGTAAGAATATATAAGAACATGTATGCACTGTGATTTTTATGTGTATGTTTGTGTGTCTTTCCTTTGGTGAACATGTTTAAAATTAGCTTTTAAAATTCAAAATATATTCACAAAAGTGGTACAGCATTTACTTATACAGACTCCTTAACACAAGATATCAATAACTTCTAGACTAGTTAATGAAGAATGGTCCTTTGTGCCCACAATCCAAGAGAAAAATGCATTAAGACTGCAGTTATTTCACTGTTATTTGGCAGTTAGCATCTAATAAGAAGTATTTTAAAAAGACATATATCTTGGTGTTGAATATGCAATTACTCATATCTCAATTAAGAGTTTATGGGGACTGGACAGTGTGGGGGTGGAATGAGGAATGCAAAGGGAACACTGTAACTCATATAAACGAGTATAGGTGTACATGTGAAACTGAATATTTACTAATAATGTAAACATACAGACTGTGGAGTTCTAACTAAGAAGGACTACTCAGCACACTGGCTAATTCTTTTTTCTCCTAGAAAAATAGACCCAGTTAAAAAATTCTTGGCACCTATCAGCATAATGCCAATTTAAATGTATAAACCTAAAACATATACCAAAACTTTTATCTAGGGCTACAAGTTTAGAGACAATTTTAGTCAAAATAGTATGTGAAGTTTATGTTTAATGAACAAACACACATGAGTACATAAAATATATTCCTGAGAAAATTCTCATCTACTTGGATTTTTTTTATTTATAGAGCAAATACAAGATCATTATATAACAGAGAAAATATTTGACATTCTTCTATGATAAGGTCTCCATGCTTGAAAGACAAGAAGGAAAATGAGTGTTGTACAAATGTGATATTACCTTGAAAAAATTTGTTTACCTGAATCATAGATGTACAGGGTACACTAGCTTCTGTGCCAGGAACCTGACCCAAGAAACCGTTAGAGGAATGCATTTTCAGGGGCCTGTGGAGATGGCTCAGTGGAATAGGCACTTCCCTGGCAAGTACAGT
The DNA here is from genome assembly GCA_004027165.1 of Ctenomys sociabilis. NCBI lineage: Eukaryota > Metazoa > Chordata > Mammalia > Rodentia > Ctenomyidae > Ctenomys > Ctenomys sociabilis. The sequence continues at coordinate 8,187 of PVKA01034980.1, read as the reverse complement.
GGCCTGAGTTCAATCCCTGGTATGGCACAAAAGAAAGAGAAAATCATTTTGTCCTTCCATTAACACACTTGCAAACAGAATTCCTGAATTATTTAAACTGTTAGGTCTGAGAAGCCCACCGCATGAAGAAAGACTCCAAGAGACGTTCTCTCATGCAAAAGCAAGGGGATTTTATTTTCCATGCATGCATGGGGCTCACTGAATACGCAGGAACAGAGAAGTCCGGAGCTGACTGTGGGCTGGGTTTTAAGCCAGAAGACAAAGGGAGGAAGGGTCTTGTAAGTGCAGTTACAGAAGCAAATGGCATTGGTTAGTTTAGGTTGACCTTTAAAATAATTGATGGGTTTGAGAATATATGGCTTTTTAGTGAAACTAAGAGGGGCAGGCAAAAGGACAACTATGAGTTAACTCTGTGGTTTTGATTGTTTTTAAGACTGGCTGGGTCACAATGGCCTGTCTTAGGAGAGTGTTCCCAGGCTAGAGATTAAATGTTTTTCTAAGCTAGGCCCCAGCTGAGGTTTGTGTGTCCTCTTTGTCTTGGGAATATAGGTGATTTAAGCTCTATGGCCATAAGCAGACATAACATCAGGCAGTATCTGTACAAGCTGACATGGTTTGTTGATGTCCTAAGGCGGCACATACAGAACAGGATGGCGGGGCAACCTCATGTATGCTTTTAGAAATTATTTGGGCTTTACAAAACAATGAGGATAGGTAGGGTTAGGAGAACTTTGGAAAATGCTTTTAACTGTATCAAGAGAAAAAAAAATAGATTGGATAATTTTACAAATCTTTGTTGGAGTTGATTAAATATCAGATGTCAGATGAGCACACCCTACAACTATTGGGTACAGAAAGGCATTTAGAATTTTGAATGAGTTTAACCAATGGAATTCACATAAGTTATCCATTTCTGGTCCATGTGCCAACTACCTTGGTGATTTAGAATGAAAACTGACTTATTCTGTAGACATAGAGATAATAAGATAACTCATTCATACAAAGAAATGGACCAGTGGGTATCAGCTTTTCTATTGTAAATTCGTCTACCAGTTTCTAAGAGTTATAGAAAGAAGTGAGATATAAATAGCAAAGTGAACCAAAAACTGCACACAGAAAATGAAGCTGGAAAAGAGTAAAGGGAAAGGAAAATAGAAAAGGAAAACATGGGACAGAAGAGGAGGAAAGAAAAGAGATCACCAAAGCAGGAAAGAAGAAGGAATCTCCATAAAATGGTAAAATAGAATAAAGAAAGTTGGAAGCTACTATGCGAAAATAGGATATGAATGAGGAAATATTTTCAGGCAATTATCCTGAATTGGGGCTGGCCCAATAGCTCAGCAGATTAAAGCGCCTGCAAGCAGGCACAGAGGTTGAAGATTTGATCCCGGCCCTGCCTGCCAGCCTGTCCCCTAGGGCTGAGACTGATGGCACATGCCTGTAATCCCAGCTCTTGGGAGGCTGTAAGCAGGTGAGTCACTATGAGTTCAATCTAGTATTAAGACCCTGAACACCCTGTAGATCCTTCCCTAAAATACAAGAAAGAAATTATCCTGAATTGCACTTACTTATTGCACAGCATATTTATAGAGGTCAAAAGTAAAATTGGTACAAATAACATAGTACTAAGTTTTAAAAGTAAAAAATTAATTTCCGAACATGAGTAACAATCGTTATAAAAATTGGTTGTAAGGCTTCTAGTTGTAAACTTAGTAACATTTCAGAACCTCTAATTTAATGTCTTTGAGTACAGTTCTTCAGGTACAATTTGATGCAGCACAGAGCAAGTGGGAACATAATAGAGTATAAAACACAATACTTTCATTTTCTTAAATATCAACTTAAAATTATGTTGAAAATGTAGTAGTCAGATCATAACAAGAATTTTAAAATTACCATAAAATATATGCAGATAAAATAAGCATGTAAGCAAGGTATTAATTTTCACCAAAACATTAGTAATATATATCTTCAAAATGTGAATATTAGCATGAATTTAAATGGTGATCCTATATGTGAATATGATTGAGGTTTTTATATATTTTAGTTCATATACAATGTTTCAGTTTTAGCAATTCTTCCTGTATCAACTATTCTTTTTGTGAAAAATTGATAACTATTTTCATAAATTTAACTCATTATTTTAAAGATTACTATTGATCTCTAGATACATGCCATGATATTAACAAAGCTTATGCTAAACCATAGCGGTATTTGAATGCATAATTATTTATTAGAGTTGAATAATTTTACTTTAAACCTATGCATTATTAATGCCATATCTTCTTAGGCCAACCTGTTGAAGTAGTTTGTATTGTGAATATATGTGAACTGATTATATATATATGTATAATAATTTTCATTTGTTAAACATATTAATAAGTTCAATTTCAAAATTCTACTCTGACACTAATCATGTACAACCTTAAATGATTTTTTGCTTCAAATGTATATTTAAAATTTCATTAAATTTTCATTGGTCAGCAACTGAAACACACGTTCTGGTTTCCATAAGTTTGCACTGTTTATAAATCTTAAGGAACACTCCAGGTAGCTAAATGAAGCTCCACCTCGATTCAGTACCCAAGCGGTAAGCAATACAAATAATGATTCAGAACAGTGTGCCTATGCTACATGAGATATACTTTTACAAATATCAACTAACTTTTTGTCATACCAAATACGTTTTACTTTGAACTTTATAGGAAATTGAAACTGCAAAGAATAATGACATTAACACTGATTTCAGTAAAACTTGCTAAAAAATCCCAAACAAGTATTACTTCCTTTCCCCACATAATAAAGTGAAGCTTATGATTTAAGTAAAAAAAGTCTGGAAGTGATACAAGAGTATACAAGCTCTTTTGCATCAGAGTTTACGTTTACCAAAGGGAAAAAAGGTGAGATGCTAAATGTGCTCAATCTTTTTCATATTCTCTTGAAAAACTGGTGTGCCTAAATGCCTAAAATATGAGCAAGATTCATGGGCCAAGACGATGGTAGCTCATGAGGCCACCTCGACTTTACTGAGTAAAAGTCGGGAAAACCATGATCTGCGAGGACAGGGGACCTTCCATGGGCCATGGCTTGGGGCAGAGTGGCCAAGTTGAATTGATACTGTTAGCTGGCAAATTAGATGGCTCCACTTCTTGCTAAGTCTCTTTGCTGGCTGAATTTTTGACAAAACTATATTTTGGTAGTGGGAAATAGTGGTATGAGGGACTCTAGGATAAACATGAGGAAATTGTATTAATTATGTATTTACCCAGCAAAGCAGCTTCACTGTTGTACAATGCATTTAACTTTGCTATGCTCCGGTCAATTCAGCTGATTAGTTAACTTGATTACAATATTTGAGAATAATGGCAATGCAGATTCCACCAACAGAAGTCTTTCTCTAACAATATAAATTGTTTCTTAGTTATCATGTTATATTACTTTAATCCTGAGAGTAGGATTGTACAAAAACATTTCTGCAAACCCTGCTGGCTCTTGTTCCATTTTCTCAAAAGGAAAAGGGATTGGTAAAAATAAAATGGTGGTAAGCCAGAAAAAGGATAGAAGAAATGCGTGTCTTTATTTTGCTTCTTCTGCTTATCATTAAGGTGATGCTGCCAAGTCTTTGTTTCAAAATGTAAAATAGTTTGTTCTATATCTCTGCCTGCCAGTATTCTTAGATCACATTTGATATATTTCTTCTGAAGTCCCAGCGCCAGCTTGCTGGTAGTCCCTTCTCAGGATTCTGATTTGCAGTTCTCTGGAGAATTCAGTTCCTTCTGGTGCAGCCTAGTAAGGGTTTTGTGCTTAGGATTCATTTGAGTAGTTCTATATCTTTAAGGTATTTAACATTCGTGGCTAACAAATCCATACCTGTAGTTTCCCTTCTTCACAGACTGAGTCTCAGTCTGAGAAACCAATCCTCCAAATTTCCAAGTTCCAATCACTTCTTCCTCTTCTCTTTGTTTTCCAGTTCTAGGCATGGAAGCTTTCTTCTGAAGTTGTTATCACCAGATTCCCTCAGCTTCCTGCTTTGATTGTTCTGTACCCAAGAATAACCAATTTCTAGCTTAAGTTATTTCCATTAAAACAACTGACATGATTTCAGTTTTGCTTACATGACCCTCCTGGTAAACACTTTATCTTAGTTACTTTCACTGTTGCTGAGAAAAAAATACCTGGCACCTCAAGTTAAAGAGGGAAAGACTTATTTAGCTCACAGTTCATGGAGGCTGCAGTCCCAAATCCTCTGGCTCTAAGGCAAGGTTGTATAAGAAAGGTGGCAGCCATTCATGTCTGTAGAAAACAGCAAAAGCAACAAGAGAGGAAGCAGAGAGGAGCCTCTTTTCTGCCCTCATAATGTACACAGTCTGGGGTGAACGTAGCACTCACATCCTCTACAAACCAATCACAAACTCAGTATTCTGCCTCCTGTGATAATCCCACCCTCCACGCCCACATGATGCTTTGGGGTGACATGCACACACGAAACATAACACACTTCCACCAAAATTTAAAAATAAACTTTTATTTGCGAAGCATAAATCTGAATTTAAATGAATCTATTAGCTGCCATGTATAAACAAAAATCTAAAAGCTTAATTATGAAGTAAAGGACAAATACTGAATGGGAAATAATTAGCAAATTCTTCATTTTGAGGACTTATTTTAAACTTTGGAGTTCTTAGACTCCCAGTATGATTATAGCTCAGAGGGGAAAAAATGGAAGGTAATGCATAAGGACTTCTTGAAAGGTGAGTCTCAGAATATTCCCAAATAAATCTAGGAGTCAAGATGTCATGCTTAGTGGGGCTGGGGACATGGATCAGAAGAAAAAATGTTTGCCTGGCAAGCACAAGGGCCCAAGTTCAATCCCTGGTTCCAAAAAAAAAAAAAAATCGTGCTTAGAGATGAAAAGTATATGACACATGATCCAACATAAATAAACCAATAAGGAGATTTTCCAGTCACCCCTCAACTCTGGATATTAGGGGAAGCACCATTACTCATACTGGTAATTTTAAACAGACCCTCAGACAGATTTGTTTACTGTGTTTATAATTTAAAGCATCAAAAATTATGAAACAAATAATTTAAAAGATTTTTGTAGAAATTGTACTCCAAAGAAATGGTAGTATGTACACCTAAGTATTGGTGAGGGAACACAATTTTAATCCAAGTGACAAATACTTCATAAAATAACGTAAGGAAAATATTCAGTTATTACTATGAACGTTACACATACAAATACACACCACAAAAAGAGAATAATATGAGAGAAAACTAACATCATACACAATGAGTACTACGTATAAAATGTTTAGTTCTCATATAAAGAATATAAAGTAACTATTCTAAGAAATGTAATGTAAAAATAACTAAGGAAATAACAGGAGGGACTGAAAATACGAATCATATGTAGCTATAAATAAAAATATTAAAAAATCCCTTTTTATATATTTAGGACAGAGTCTATAGGGCCTCACTACATAGTTCAGACTCCATTTATTCGCCTATGTTTAGCCTGCCAAGCTCTGGGATTATAGGTGCCTGCTACCACACCCAGTCGCAATCACTGTCTCAGTGCATCCTGGGGGCGGGGCCACAAGAATTCTTTACAAAACAAAAATATATTAGATATAATGATAGAGATCAGATATATAAGGAACAAAGAGAACATGTAAAAATATTTAGAATATCAGAGACAGACAGATAGAGACAGAGAGACAGAGAGAGACAGAGATAGACAAAGATTGACCTAGAATGTGGTAATGGAGGACAAATTGAGAATTCATGGAAAAAATACAACAGGGATGAAATATAATAACTGAAAATTATGTGTCATAATTTCTCATAAATTATGAAATGCATAAATCTATATATTTAAAATTCCAGTAGAACACAAGTAAGATAAATTTACATGTAGACAGTAAAGAAAAATAAAATAATCTGAGGTTCTCAGTGTACCATTATTACAACACTCGTGTGTGTGTGTGTGTGTGTGTGTGTGTGTGTGTGTGTGTGTGTGTGTTGTACAGAACCAAAAGTTGTGCTCTCTGGGCAAATATGTTTCCTTTACTCTACACTACTACTCTTAGTATGACCATATATCAGTCAAAGAGAAGTAGAAATTCACTGAAGACAACATGACAATTAACTTGATAGTTGATTTACTGTGCAAAGTAAAAGACACATAAACAAAAAAGTTCTACTATTTACAGCTACATGTAGACAGATATTTATAAATAAGTATGTAAGTATAAAATGCAGCATTTGACCACCAGAAGAATTTCTTTACTGAAAATTCAAGAAGAAGGACTACAGGTGAAATGTTTGCTTCACATGAGCTAAGATGTCATTAACAGTGTTACTGCTAAATGTGAGGGTAAGCTTCACCTAACATTTTAGTAGCAGTTCCTGACTTTGCAATACAAAGATTAAAGACAACTTATGCAACAGGATACAATTAAATCATAAAAATGCTAAGTTTGGTTTTGGAGCTTGAAAGACTTATATAAATTTTAGTTTTAGAGATAATTTTTACCCCTTAGATCCAGTTACAGTGACGGTTAATTTAATGTATAAACCACTTTGGTAGTCAATGTAACTTAATGAATGAGCCACCCAGTGTCCATAATTTTAGCTACTTTTTTTCTTAGACTGACAAAACTAAACAAAGACAGGAGATATAAATGAAGTACCATTTTGTATCTGTATGTACAAAGTACTTAGGACTGATATAAAACTACTTTTTTTTTTTTTCAGCACCAGGAATTGAACTCAGGACCTTGCAGTTGCCAGGCAAGTGCTTATTTGACTGAGCCATCTCCTTGGCCCCTACTTTCTCTTAATTCAATGAGAAGAAATATTTGTACTAAAGGTATTTGGACAGGATAGCATATCTTCATCTTGTAGTACTATGAATAACTACTATGAAGACAACAATATGCAATATATTAATTGTTGTATCTCTCCCTACTAACTTGTTTTGAAACTATCTCATTGCTATTTGTTTCTCAATAAAATTAATTTAAAAAATCTCAGAAAACCCCAAATTTTTTGAAATGTTAGCACAGGGAAACATATGTCTTTCTTGTTATGAGTGGGTCACCTTCAGAATTCTGAAGGCTCAAACACAACAGAAAGTTGAGCAAAGGAAAACTAGCTTTTTCTCTAGCTGCCTGTAAGGCCTTTGGTCTTCCCTGGACTCAGACTTAGAGTGAGTGCTGCCAGCTGGCCTCCAGTTCCCAGGAGTCTGGGCAGCCTGAAACTATTCTTGCTTTTGGAAATCAGCCTTCTTATTGTGGTTTGTTTTTTTCTAGCCAATATTTTATCTTCATTGGTTTATATTTGTAGTATATAATGACAAAAACCATATCTAGAGGTTAAAAGTAACCTTATTTACAATAAAAGATTCAATAGAATAGATGCTATAATAATCTAAATTGTATGAATTTAATAATATAATTTTAGGGCTGGGGAGATGGCTCAGTGGAATAAGCACTTCTCTGGCAAGTGCAAGGGCCTGAGTTCAATCCCTAGTTCCACAAAAAAAAAAAAAAAAAAAAAAAATATATATATATATATATATATATAATTTTAAATATAAATCAAAATTTATATGATTATAAGATAGAACTAAATCCTCTGCTATCATGATAGATAATGATATGGTTCCTCCACATCTCATTGAAGAAAATGAATAAAAATAAGTAATCAAGAGCCAGACAGATGGCTCAGTGGAATAAGCACTTCCCTGGCAAGCGCGAGGATCTGAGTTCAATCCCTGGTTCAACAAGAAAAAAAGTAATAAGAGGGATTCTTGACCAATACAGTGAGTAAGCAACATAAAGTGGACATTTATTAATAGCACACTCAACTTTTGGCTATACATAATATAATATATTTTGTGATACTAATAGTTAAAAAATATATATTAAATTGCATATTATATATTGTATACTGAATATTAATATATTTAATATAATATTAACAAAAGTAAATGTGGTTCTCCTATAAGTTTAAAATTATTAACATCCCACAGATCATATTATGTTATCAAAATTCATTAAAATAATCACTACTATGAAGACAGTATACATTGTATTAATTATTGTAACTCTCCTACTAACCTGTTTTGAAGCTGTCTCATTGTTATTTCTTTCTCAATAAAATTAATAGAAAACCCCA
>PVKA01034979.1:0-23027 GCA_004027165.1 Ctenomys sociabilis | reverse complement strand
TAAGCATTAATGTTCAATTATCTTTCATACCCATATCTATTTATCTGAATAGACTTGATGATAAAAATATGTAATAGAACCACTGCTAAACTTTTATTCTTATTTTGAAATCATGTGACATATGTATTAATATTTGTTACTCTGTTTCTGTTATTTGTGTTTGTTCTTTAAAATAAGATTAAGAATAAGGGGAAAAAACAAGCATAGATAGAAAATACTTGGGAAAATCTTCTGTATTGAAACACACAGATTTTATTTCCAGCCATTATTTCCAAAATGATATAGAGTAATAGTTCATTGTATATCATGTAAATTATGTGAGGTATCATAAATAATTAAGAGGTGATTTAATGTCTGCACATAACATCCTGGTCTTTTCTTTCATAATAAAGCATTAACATCCTTGTATTACTACTAGTTTTAGAAGTGTTGAGAACTCAAGATTCTCAGCTGACTGAAATGGCACTTTGAGATATACACAGTGATAAAGTTCATCATAAGGGAGACGTACATGTACATGATTTATTTCGATTCTGCTTTCCTTCCCAGTCCCCTTTCCTCTCTTCAACGTTTATTCTCCTTACTTATAAAAGCTCTGTTTTTATTTTTGTCTTGTCTCTTTAGTCTAGCTTTTTTTAAAAACAAAACATTTCACTGAATATTCCTTAATTACTGGCTTATATTCAGTCTTATTATACATCAAAAGAAATGACTTACTGTTATTATTCAGATGTGAAATGTTCCCCAAAATCTCAGGTGTTCAGAGGTGCATGGAAAGTGACTGCATCATGTGTGTGCAGAGAAGTAATCCACTGATGAGTTCATATCTGACCATGTTGTTCTGTTTGGAGGTTGGCCTGGTTGGAAAAGTCAGGTCCCTGAGGAGTGATGCAGGAAGGTATTTCTTTAGTCCTGGGACCTCTTTTCTTTGTGTCGTTTTGGTTGCCAAGAGGTGAACAACATTGATCTGCAAGGACATTCTAGTATGATGTTTCTTTTTTGAAGCCAGTTGACCATGGACTGATTCCCCTGAACCATAAGCCAAAGTACACATTTCCTTCCTAATATTATCAGTGGATATTTTGTCCCAGTGAAGGAAAAATGCCCAACACATTTAATCAACTTTGATTTTTCACCTCTTTTAATTTTGAGTTGTATTAGGTGGTATGATATTCAGATCTTTCCATTCATATGAAAGCATTTACTTCCTATTATCCACTACCTCTTTTGTTTTTTGGTCCTAGGAATTGAACTCAAGATTTGAAAAACAGGCCACTGTGCCCCTGGTTCTCCTCTACTGGCTTTGAGAGTGTTCAGGGTTCATGATTCTCATCAGAATCACTCTCCAGGAATTACGCTAGCTCACGGTGTGATATATTGTACATATGAAGAAATACATTCTAGGTATAAATTCCAGTCCCTTTTGGCTCAAGGACTGCCCACTGTGAAGTATTAACAGTGCCGTGGCTCCTGCAGTAGGCTTAGGCCTTTGGACAAGTGCATGGCCACAGAATTCCTCCCTCTCTCCAGTGTCCCTTCTTTCCCTCCTTTATAGGTATGGGCCCTCATTCATGCTCCCATAACCTTCATGGATGGAAAGTTCCCTTTCACATTTTATTCCCCAAGGATCACAGCAGAAGGCAAGAATGTACTATAAATCTCACTATTAATTGTCAGATACTTTACGCAACTTTCACTGGATTGACTAACTAAATCATAAATGCTTCACAAATATTCACTGCTAACATTTTAGAATGGTTTCGTCTTGGAGGCCTTCAGTGCTCATTTCTGTCTGCATGAAGGGTCAGTCCTCTCAATTAGCTTTCTTTGTGAATCTTGACTCTGCCTATTGACATTGTCATGATTCTTCTACTGTGATATTTTACTTAGGTCTGTGTCATTTTCTCTTTTCTAGTTTTTATTAGTGGCTGTTACTCTTAATCCAGCAAGTCTGTCTATAAATAGAAAAGCATCAAGTCTACAAAATAATTACTTTTCTATTTCTGATATTTCTTTTGCTACAAATAAAGTATTGCTACTTTTTCATAGCTGTACTAATAATTTAGAGCACTTGTCCAATTTCATCTCATGAGAATTGTGATGCATCTGAACTATCAGGCCTCCTTCCTTTTCTTATATTTGATTACAACTCTAATAACAATATTGTGGCATGACCTACATTAGCAGTATTGGCATACAGTGTGGCTCTAAACTTATTTTACCTTGCTTCATTATTTTATCTGATATTGAAATATCTTTAGAAAATATGCCTTATCAATTCATGTTTGATCATATATGAAACGATAACTAAAAGGAAACCAAAGCAGACAAATATGAGAATGCAGAGGGCATTTAGATTGGTTTTAAATCAAGAAAATAGGAGGGCTGGAAAATAGATCAGTGTATTAAAGTGTCTGCTTAGGCAGATGCAGGAGCCAGGAGTTAAAATTCCCAGATCCTCTGTGCCAGCACCACCCCCCGGGCATGCTGAGAAGGCGTTGAGAGTGAGCATGGTGGCACATGCCTGTAATCCCAGCCTTTGGGAAGCTGCAACCAGGAGGGTCACTATGAGTCCACTCTACACCCTATCTTAAAATACAAAAAAGAAAAGAAAACAGGAATTTCCACAGATTAATACAGTGACTTGTTTCTCAAAATTATTTATTTTAATTCAATTGAGTAGTTAGCCATACTTTCTTGACTCTACACAAAATGTAAATTTTTGTTTATGTTGAGACTATTTCTAAAAGTAAAGGATTTGACACTTTAAGTACATGAAACTGCAGTGTAATCCTAAACTTATTCATTGATCTTTATATGAACACAGGGAAGTTTGGTGTTATTTTTCATATAGATATATGAAACAAATATATATATATATATATATATATATATATATATATATATATATATATATATATATATTATGGTCTTCTATGCAGGTGTATAATTACTTAAAATTAACCATGCAAAATACACACCTGGATTATTTCAGAACGCTAACAATAAACATTAGTATTGTTGACATTGCATACTATTCCTTTCTTACCGTACTACTAGCGGTTGAAGCCAGGGAGTGCTACGCTACACCTCTATCATTTTTATTACTTTGTCTTGAGGCAGGGTCTCACTGTGTTGCCCAAGTTGAACTGAATTCACACACCCATATGCATATATACATACATGCATTTGGAACTGAGTAGATCTCTCACAACCTGGAGATGCTTCATTTAGCATTCTGAAAACAGTTGTATGGGGCTGGCTGAGCAAGTAGTGATTTTTCCAATTTGTAAGGTTTTGGTCATACAAGCGTGAAATTCAACTGCTAATTAGAGTTAGGGGCAAAGGGTCAAGCTAAATGCATTCAGCTCCTTATTATATTGTTATCTGGTTTAAAATTTGGATTACTTTATTGCTTCTGATAAATTTATTGCAGTTTTAATAAGACCAATGCAGCATGACAATATCGGTTAACACTTAATTTAAAAATTATACATTTTTCTGAGAATGCATTTGTGAATGATCTAAATTGAATTTGTTAATTTTAATCTAATAGTTAATAGTACTAATTTCAATAATAACATTATGACTATTTTTAAAACTTTATTTTAAAATGCATCCTATATAAATCTGAAGACTATAATGAGGGAGGAGAGAAAAATTGAAAAAAAAAGATTTTAGAACATGCTCATAAAATATATTTCTGAAAGAAAATTTCATATATTTGTATGAAATTGCCTTTTACGAACTCATTTTGAAATAAGATTAACCTAGTAATAGTAATGTTTTTCAAGAAGCCTTGAACAAAATGAAAATGATAGCCATGCTTTACATATGCACATTGAAAATAGACAGAAAATTAAAGAACACATTCTCATTGAACTTGTTGTTATATATACCATCTTTAATGTCATATCTGTTAGCATTATACTGTCTTTAAAATAAATTAAAAAGTGAAAAGGACAAGGGAAAATATTAAGGTTTATTGAGAGGAAGAATGAAGGTTTAATTGTTTGATCAATATTACATGTCTATATCTGCAGTCTAATCAACAAATTTGATAACAATACATAATATAATACCCATTGTTAGTATTCTATTCTTGTTCTGAAATTCTATATCATTTGTACTGTCTTACACTGCTTTGTTTATGTCTTTGTTCTTTTTTTTATATTTTAGGGAAGGGTCTATAGGGTGTTCAGGGTCTCACTACTCGATTGGGCTTGTAGTTATCCACCTGTTTACAGCCTCCCAGCAGCTGGGATTACAGGCATGCACTACCACACACAGTCTCAATCCCCATCTCAGCTTGCATCTGGGGTAGAACGAGCACAGCAGGTCCCAGGGTTCAATCCCCAGCCCCTGCACCTAGTTGCAAGTGCTTTAATCTGCTGAGCTATTTGGCTGACCCTTCTTTGTTCTTGTCATTTGTTCTATTTTTGCTTTTCATATTTAAAAATATTATTTTTTGTCCTAAAAAATGAGTTTTGCTTTTCATATTTTTAATACTGTGAAAAGTAAACCAATGATAATAATCATATATACACTCTGGTTGCCTGCTTCTTGTACTAATACTTTAAAAATTTTCTATATATTTACTCTATCTCTATACAGTTTGTTGATTTGGTCATCTAGTTATGTGATGATTATTGAATCTTTCTAGATAAAAAAGACACATAATGTAAAGAAATTATCTATTCCTAGTGATTTTACCTTAATAATACGATAAATCTTTGAAGCAGTGTGCTTTTTAGTGTGACCTAAACATTACACAGTTTGCACTTATGTGAAAAATCAAAGTGATCTCATTGATCTACTCATTTTTAGTTCTCTGTAATAGTTAAAACAATGTACATATTGACACAAAAGATCTTACTTCAAAATATTTTTTTGGGAGGGCAGGTTTATCACACCCTGAGGGCAGAGCGGCATGGCCTGCGGTTCTGAGGAGTGAACCATGGTCCCCTGTGGCTGCCTAAGCATGATAGCAGGTGTTTTAGACCACTAAGATATCCTGCTGGCCCTTTACTCAGAAATTTTATAAAATGAAAATTATTCCAATATGTGCATTTCCTTCTTTATTGCAGTGGGTTGCACAAACCAGGAGCAGAGGTGGAAGAAGTAAAAATGATGATGATGGTGGTGGTGGTGATTATATTGGTGGTGATAAACTAAGAACATAGATTGGAAATTCATAGAAGCAGAAGTATACGTGATTATGAAATGAGGATATATGACATTTTTCCAGGATTGAGAAACCAACATTTTAAAACAGTACTTGAACAAAGTTTTCAATTAGATTTGAAGAGCTTAAAATGTCTTGCGCTTTTATGTATTTATTTATCTACCTTCAGGCCTGCAGATTGTGCCCAAGGCATGGCACATGCTAGTAAAGTGTTCTGTGACTGAGGTATGTTTGGACCTTTAACTGTTTAATTTTACGTGTGTTAGAGATTATTGCTGGAAGACTATCTCCCATACTCCAGAAGCTTCAAAATATTCATCCAGAGCTACCTTTTGAATAGCCAATCTGGAAGACAAGTTGGAATAACCATTTTTCAGAGAAAATGTAAAAATATTTAGTTTTCACAATATACACTTATGAGCATAAAATTAGAAATGGCTTCTAATTGAGAGAAACAAAATAACCCAGAGAGACAGACTTTCCTGACAACTCCCTAGAGCTCCTGCCCCCAAGCCCGCCCAGTGAGTGGGAAGTTTTCTGACTCTTCCTCCATCCTTGATCCTTGTTTGGTGAGTGAGTGGGAGAGCCTTTGGCTACCGCCCCCTTCACGTTTTGTATCATCCAGAGCCCCTACCCCCAAGACCTCACAGCAAGCGAGCGGTCTGCCTGAGACATACCAGATCCACTGCCCCCAAGCCCACCAAGCCAGTGAGAATTTTTCCATATCTCCCTCCTGCCACCAGAACCACCCATGCCAGCCTGGTGAGTGTGTGGGAGAGCTTCTGTGCTCCCCAGTACTCCCTGAAACAGAGTCACAACAGAGGGGAACTACAGGCTCACAATTGTACCAGACGAGCTACAACAAAAAGGAACTGAACACAATAGCCGGATCCAGGCCAGACATAACTGGATGATTTCCAACTTAGTAGACTGGCACCTAAATCTCATTCCATGCTAAGGTCATAACTGCACCAAAGCTCTACACTAAAGGTCAGAGGTCAGTGCTATACAAAATGACAAAGACAAGAAGCAAAATGCAATCTCAGGCATCGAGTCCACCAATAAGTGCATAGGACACTAATGCAGCTGAAATGAATGAATTAACATTTGCTTCCACAAACTAACAACAGCAGAAAGGTATAGAGGAACTCTGACCAGAATTAATGCCTGAAATAGAAAAAGAAGTTTTGAATACATAGCATCTGAAGTAATGAATAAAATTCAGATATGTATGGGGGAACCCAAAGCCCATCCAGAATAAGTGCAGAAAACACTATTCCAGCTGAAACATATGAATTAACACATTGCAAACAAAGAAACAACACCAGAAAGATAAAGAGGAACTCAAAGCAGAAATAGTTTCTGAAATAAGAAAAGAATTCTTTGACATCATACATCTGAATTAGAGAATCAATTCCAGAAATATAGAGGAAATTCTATTTGGAAAAACAACTCTGCAGTAAAAGAATTAATAGCTACCTCTAAAGAAGACATTGATTAAAAAAATAGAAATCAGAAATATGACGGATTCCTTGAATGAGTAATACAGAAAAGAAATAGATCACATGAAGCAGAGTCAAAGAGATATAGCACAACTTAAAATTTTAATCATGAGCCTACAAAACTGAGTGAAAGCGAGGACACAGTTTCAATCTTGAAGACTCTGGTGCAGCTAGTGAAAAGGTGAGAAAGGATGTCTTAAAAACAACTAGGATGTAGGAAAAAATAATTCATCACCTGCAAGATGATGCCAAGATGAGCAATATGAGGTTAATAGGCATCAATGAGAATGAAGGAGTTAATACAAATGATATAAAAAGAATATGGGCAGAAGTAATAGCAGAAAACTTCCCCAATATGAGGAAGCAATCTAATATTTAGGTAACTGAAGAAACAAAACACCAAATAACTTCAACCCAACTAAAAACACACCAAGACATATAATAGTCAAGATCCCAGAAATCCAACACAAGAATAAGATACTGAAAGCTGCTAGATAAAAGAAGCAGATCACATTCATAGGAAAACCCATCAGAATTGCAGGCAACTTCTCTACACAAACCATGAAGGCAAAGAGAGCATGGAGCAGAGTTCTTCAAATCCTGTATGAAAACAAATTCCAGCCCAGACTACTATACCCTGAAAAACTGTATTTCAAGTTTGATGGAGAAGTGAAATACTTCCACAACAAAGAACAACTAAAGAATTTCATGATGATAAAGCCATTAGGAAAACAGAATGGGAACAAATAAACACCCTAATGCTGCACCTCCAATATCTAGAAAAGGAAGAGCAAACCAAACCCAGAGCCCAAGACAGGAAGAAATCAAAGATTAGAGCAGAAATTAATTCAACTGAGATGAAGAAAACAGTTCAAAGAATCAACGAATCAAAAAGCTGGTTGTTTGAAAGGCTAAACAAAACTGAAAAGCCCCTCACTAACCTCTTCAAGAACATGAAAGAAAAAATTCAAATACAAGCATGAAGGAATGAAAAGGGTGAAATCACGACAGACCCAGTGGAAATTCAGAAAATTGTCAGTAGCTTCTTTGGGAATCTTTACACTCACAGAATAGAAGACACAGAAGAAATGGACAGATTCCTTGAAAGGCACAAATTACCAAAACTGAATCAAGAAGACATAACAATGCTCAATAAGCCAATAACAGCCAATGAAATACAAAATGTAATAAACAGCCTGTGACAAAGGGAAGTCCAGGTGCTGATGAATTCACAGCTGAGTACTACAAAATATTTATAGAAATCCCTAAAATCCTCAAACTCTTCAATGAAATTGAAAAGGAATCAGTCCTCCCAAAATCATTTCTGGAGGCAAGTATTAAACTGATTCTAAAGCCAGGGAAAGACACAAGCAAAAAGGAGAACTATAAGCCAATCTCCCTCATGAACACATATGCAAAAATACTCAATAAATTCCTAGCAAATAGAATACAGCAAATCATCAAGAAGATCATATACTATGACCAGGTAGGATTCATCCCAGGGATGCAAGGATGGCTCAATATTTGAAAATCTATAAATGTAACACATGATATTAATAGACTGAAATCTAAAAACCACATGATCATCTCAATGATGCAGAAAAAGCTAAGTCCAACACTTATTCATGTTCAAAACCCTACATGAAATTGTAACAGATGGCCTCTACCTTAAGTTGATAAAAGCCATCTATGACAATGGCTAATATAATTCTAAATGGGGAAAAACTGAAATCTTTGACTTGTAAATCAGATACAAGACAAGCATGTCCTCTATCACTTCTCCTATTCAGTATAGTTTTGGAATCATTAGCAACAGTCATCAGAAAAGAGGAAGAAATAAGAATCGGTGAAGAAGAAGTTAAATTGTCAATAAGTTCAGATGACATGGCACTTTATTGGAAGATGCAAACAATTCCAGCAAGAAGCTACTGGAATTGATGCAGTAATTCAGCAGCATAGAAGGTTAGAAAGTCAATACTCAAAAGTCAATCACATTCCTCTACAAAGATAACAAGCACACAGAGAGGGAAACTATAGAAACAATACTTTTTACAGTAGCACCATGGAAAACGAAATACCTTGGAATTCACTTAACCAAATAAGTCAAATATCATTTCACAGAAAATTACAACTCCATAAGAAAAGAGATCATAGAGGATTTCAGAAAATAGAAAGATATTCCATGCTTCTGATTAGGAAGAACCAACATCGTGAAGATGGCCACACTCCCAAAATTGTTGTACAGGCTTAATGCAATTCCTATCAAACTTCCACGAACATACCTTCCAGACCTCAAGAAATTCTTCCTAAAATTTATTTGGAATCAGAAAGATCTAGAACAGCATAGGAAATCCTGGCCAACAAAGACAAGGCAGGAGACAATTAAAATTATACTACAAAGCCACTGTGATAAAATCAATATGGTCTTGGGAACAAAATAGAACTGAGGATCAATGGAATAGATTAGAAGATGCAGAGGCATCTACAATCACAATCAGCCACCTGATCTTTGACAAAGGGGCCAAACACGCTTACTGGAAGAAAGTGCATTTATCAAATGGCACTGAAAAAACTGGCTTTCTACATGCCAAAAACTAAAACTTTACAAGGTCTATCACTAACTAAAGCCAAAATGGATTAAAGATCTAAATGTTAAAACAGAAACACTCACTTTCCTGGAAGAGAAAGTAGGAGGAACCCTTGAAAACATAGAAGCAGGCAAAGAGTTCATGAATAACATGTATTCACATGGGAAAGACATGAAAGAATTGACAGCTGGGATCAACTCTTCTTGAGAAGTTTCTGCACATAAAAATAAATTGTTAACAAAGTGAAAAGACAACCCACAAATTTTGAAAAACCCAAACTAATAAGCACTCAGACAAAGTTCTGCTCTCTAGAATATATAAAGAACTAAGATATATCAGGACCCTCAAATTTAAAGGCCCCATCCAGAAATGGGCATCTGAGATGAATACACACTTCTCAGAGGACAAAAGTAAAGAAGCAATTAAATATATGAAAAAATGTTCACATAGCTAGCCCCCCTCAAAATGCAAGTTAAAACAACACTGAGATATCATCTCAATCCAGAAGGAATGGCTATCATAAAGAAATCACAAACAACAAATGTTGGAGAGGATGTGGGAAAAAGGGAACACTTCTCCACTGCTCATGGAAACATAGACTTGTGCAACCATTGTGGAGATCAGTGTGGAGACTTCTCACAAAAGTAGGACTGGAAATCCCATTCAAGCCAGCTACCCGTCTACTGGGAATTTTTCTGGAGTAACTGATATCATAGTGATATACGTGTAGCTATGTTTGTAGCAGCACAATTTGTGATAGCTGAATCTTGGAAACAACCAAGATGCCTGTCACTTGAGGAATGGTTGAAAAAGATATGGTATTTCTATACAATGGAGTATTACTTTGCTATAAAGAATGATAAACTTGAAGCATTTATATTGAAGTGGATGTCGCTTGAACATATACTCATAAGTGAAATAAACCAGACACACATGTGCAAATATTATATAGTCTCCTTAGTATAAGATATCAAAAGCCAAAATACAAATAGTAATTTATAACAACAATTGGAAAGGATTTAGTCAGATCATTAGGGTAAACTGAACGGTATATGTTGCAGGGTGCTAATCTGCTTCTCTTCTGGATGGTTAACAACCGAAGTTCACAGATCAAAAACTGGAGAAATGGAAGGGCTGCTAGATGAGCCAACATTTTGTCCCTGTCCTTTCAAAGTCAGTGAAGACTCAGGATATAGGAGAACCTGTACAGTAGCATCATGGAAGTCAGTTGTGTCCCAAATTTTCTGATCAAGGAGATTATGGAGCAACAGAAGAATGCAATAGATGATCTATAGTGTGCCTAAAGAGAGCCACACGGTGAGAAATCTTTCTCTTAGGCTCTCATAGAGAGCAAACTGGTCAAGCAATGGCAGTGACTCATCCACATGGCTGACACTGACAAGGGATCTACAGAATGAGATATGGGGGTACACGATAAACCCTCAGGGAATTTGACTGACCTCATCAGATAGAAAATCTGCATTCTTTGTTATATAGACCTTGCTGTCCCTCAGACTTAACTGTCTAGCAGAAAAGTATAAAAATGAGGTATATAAAATAAAGCTATAATAATAAGTGGAGCTCTAAATGGCTCTAGTCAATGACTTCTTCAGATAACCCACTAATATTGTGGACTGCTGCACTGTGTTTGACTGTTTCGTTGAGTTCAGACACCTATAAAAATTGAATGACAATGGAATGCCTATCTTTGACAGGACTAAACAAAAAATATTTATATAAGGGAAGAACCATTCTGTTTTTGTATAAACAGTACAGTTAGGATAAATATGCAGTACTTTGGTATAATTCTATGAGAAGAAATATATGCAGCAATAGTTTTTGAACAGGGTATTCTGTCAGTTTCTTGTACTATGGACAACCACGAAGATAACCAGGAAGAAAGTATTAATTATTGAAACTGTACTATAATTCAGCTTTAAAAAATAAGATAAGTATACAGCTACATTCTCTTTATTTATTGATTAGAGACATCTGCTCTAATGGTGTTTGCAAGTAGAATATGAGGAATGTGACTTGTGTGACAAAAAACCACTATGAAAACAATATGCAATGCATTAATTATTATATCTGTCATGCTAATTGTTTTGAAACTGTCTCATTGCTATTTGTTCTTCAATAAAAAAAACCCTAGAATACAGACCCAGGAAACAGGATGAATACAATGTGACATATTGAAAATGTTTAAAATTCAGACTATTTATTTGTATCAGCATAATTAAATGTATTAATAAACATTTATTGTGGAAAGTTATCCATAGGGTATAATACATATACAATTAATTTTATCAATTGTAGTAATATAAACAGAATGTTTGTACTTGTTTTAGGAAAAATAATGTTGAGGTATGTCAGCTGAACTCATTATAATAACTCTCTCCTAAATAACAATGGAAATTAAAAGAGTGGTTTTATCAAACAAGGTCATATGCAGGTAAAATAATCTGTGCAAATGGATGAGAGCCTTGGTTTGGGTTGATTTGTCAGAAACGCATAAAAGAAGAGGGCTGTGATCTCAGGACGGCTTGCTATTGGGTTTGAGAGGCTGGCAATTGGGACAGGCAAATTTTATTGATATGAGCCATACTTCAAATGCTGAGTGAAGGGAACAGAAATTTACCTTTTTAAATTTTAATTTACCAGAGGGGTAGATGGTATATAGAAGGGTGGTGCAGAAGTTTAAAAATACTTTCATTCTTTTTCTTTTTTGTGTGTTTTAGGGAAGGGTCTACAGGGTGTTGATGGTCTCACTATTAGATTGAACTCAGAGTGGTCTGCCTGTTTGCACCCTCTCAAGAGACTGGGCATGCGCCACCATGCCCAGTCTCAATTGTCATCTCAGTGCACCCCATGCATGGGGCCGGCAAGGCAGGCTTAGGGATGGAATACCCGGCCCCTGCATCTTCTTGCAGGGGCTTTAATCCATTGAGTTATTTGGCTGGCCTTATATTAGTTTCTTTTTTTGCTGCTGTTGTTTAATTGACTGTTTCTTGTTTTAAGAGAGAGTCTCAGGGTGCAGTACAGACTGGCTAGAATTCACCTGGTAGATCAGGATAGCATTGACCTTGTTCTTCCTGCCCCAAATTCTCTTATTGCTGAGATTACAGGTGTGTACCTCCACACCTGACACAAGAGTGCCACAGAGATATGAATTCAATGTAATAATGGTTCTGAGAATTCATGTGTGAAGATTCCATTGCAAGCACAGTTTTAGGCATTTTTAACCTAATGCAATTTGTTTGATGTGGGAGTCAATATCAGTAAGTGAGCAAGTAGGTTTCATGGAAAGAAAATAGTATATGAAGAAAGAAATTTATAAGGATGAAAACTGAATTTAAGAAAAAAAGTCTTGTCCTAAGAAGCTTGGCCAAGAGGAATCAAGAAATAAAACTCTTATTACAATGTATAAAGGAAAGGGAAACTATTTTCATTCATATTCATGATAATCAAGATAATATGAACTAAGAATTGTATCAAAGACAGATGATTATGTGTTAAGGTTATTTTTTCTATTCCAAATGACACCAGATTGAATGTCAAAGGTAGAAAACAGTATACATTGTGTTTTTATTAATTTCTCGCATTAATGCACAAGGGCACTGATCTGAGACTTTAATGCTATCTGCTCAGCAATGGTTGCATTTTCAAAAATGATTAGATCAATACATAATACCCAGGAAGTTCTACAGTGTCAAGGCCTAATCCTGAAAGTCTGATGTCCATATAAGAACATCTTTGTTGGTATCCATGTTCTATTCTACTTCACTTTATAGTCATCTGTCTTCCTTCCTTGGAACTATACTTGTATCACCAGGAATTAATTTTAATCCAATGAATAAGTGGCTTTTTACCCTACTTATCTGCTCGGGATTTGCTGTTTAATCTTTGCTACTTTTGAAATGCTTGTCTTCTGTGCCAAACTCTTCCAGGGGTTCTCCTACAACTTGTGTTCAGTGCCTTTGAGACATTTTCCCCTCTATGAACCCTACAAAGTCAGTAGAAAATAGTGTTAAAGCGCACAAATCCTGAACTTGCCTTCGAAATCTATTTCTTATATGTATTATCCCTAATACCATGGGAGCTATAATTTGAATCTAAAATTTTCCTCTAAAGACTCCTGTTACTTAATACTTTTGTCAGCTGTTGAGCTTTTGGCAAGTAACTGGATACTGAGGGCTCTAATTTCATCAAGTGAATTAGTTGACAGATGAACTGTTTAGTGTACAAGTGTCTTCCTTCCTTCCTTCCTTCCTTTCTTTTTTCCTTCCTTCCTTTCTTTCTTCCTATTGTTCCTTTGTTCTTTCTTTCTACTGGAAATTGAACTCAGGATGTTGTGCTTACCAAGTACTTGTGCCACATAGCTGTATTCCTGGCCCAGATGTGTTTCTTTAGGCTTGGAGCATAACTGCATGAAGTAGATCACTGGTGATGTGATATTGGATGTTATGTTTTGTCTCCAGTTTCTTCCCCTTTGGCTTTCTTATTCTCACTCTCCACTTGGCAGACTGAAGTGAAGAACTTTCTGTCCACCACAATAGGCCACCCTTCAATCCAGCAGCCTACTGAATGGAATCTCCACAAACATGAGCCAAAATAAAGCTTTCATCATTTAAGTTACTTTTCTCAGGTATTTTTTTACAATAATACAAATATTATCAAACAATGGACACATTTCTCAATTTATCTGTGACTCGGTTCCCAATGTCCAAAGTATTATAAAGAATAGTCCTTCTTCACAGAGTTTGTGAGCAGTTGTGGTCATTACTATGAATAAAATATTTACAATATACATATTGACAGCTACAACTCAATTCATAAATATCAATTTTTATTTCTTTATGTTATGCCATTTTTAGAAGTCCTTTTTAAATTCTGTTCTGCTCTTGGCTCTCTTTTCCTTGAAGTTGTTATCCATACGTGATGACCCAGTCTTGGTGCAGGATTGTTTTTCAGTTTGCTTGTTTGCAGTACTGGAGATTGAGTCCCAAGTCTTCTCACTGGATTATACGTCTATCTCACTTTTTTATTTTTTAGAATTTTCACACAGGGCATCAAGTAGCTAACTTTTTAGGCTTGACTTGAACACAGCATTCTCTTGTCTCAGGCCCCTAGGATCCTGGGAATACAGGCTGGTTCATGATTTGCTTAGCAGCTTCCACCAGAACTTTCTTAATGACCCAGAATCCAACTTGCACCAGTTCACCAGATAGCCTCATTCTGATGCTCATTGTGTTCACCAATTCAATATGTCTCAGATGTGTTCAGTCTGCCCCCACTTCAGTTTGGTTCAGTATTGTTTTGAATGAGTAAGTAAAGGCAACAGACTTTCCAATTCACAGTTTTCAATCTTTTCCATGGCATCTTCCTTTCATCTCTCTGTCCTGCTGTAAATTCTCTAGAATTTCTTTACTATACTAACAAAGGCATAAAATCAACTAAAGTGCTATAATAAATTCCTAATTGGTCTTATATTATCTTTTGAAACTTATTCTACAACATACAAGCAGAAATTTGTTCATTTTATAAGCCTGACTTAAGTATTTAAAAACTTTCTTCAGTAACTCAAGGAGACCTATGTTCTAAAATGAAAATAAGCCAACTCATTTTGATGTTTTTATTTATAGTTTTGTCTATTTAAATATTTCATTTTCTCCAGTGTAAATGCTATGTTTCTTTTAGATATTGTAGGTGCAAAAAAGGGGGATACAAATGAAGGACCATTTTGTATCCGAATGTTCAGAATAGGATAGATGTACACCTACTTTCTCTTAATTCAAGGAAAAGAAATATTTGTACTAATAGTGTTTATGGAAAGGATATCATGTTTGCATCTTCTACAGTGAATAACCACTGAGAAGACAACAATATGCAATGTATTAATTATTGAAACTCTCCTACAAATTGGTTTTGAAACTGTCTCATTGCTATTGTTTTGGTCAATAAAATTGTTTTAAAAATACCATGTTTTTGAATTTACTTGAAGAATTCAAGATTTTCCCTGAATTAAGTTCTCACAAATATACCCTAAGCCTGGAAAATCATTCTCCAATTTTATAGATTATCTTCTATTCATTTTATTATTGAGATATCACAACTGCTACTGTTTCTTTACTGGCTCACTAAAGTGTAGCTCTCTTACTTCACTGTAGTGTCTGGTTCACATATTTCCTTAAATAATATGATTACTGTCATTTTAAACTTTAACATACGGCTTCAAAAAACAGAAACACTCAGTGATTATTGACTGAGTTACTATAGAAGCAATGTTTTTAATAAATATATGAAATATATAATCTTTTAATTATTAAATGAATGAATATTCATGAAAAATGTTAAAATGTATAAGAAAATGATTCCGATGATGTCATTATTTATATATGAACCAAATAAAATAATTTTAAAGGAAAGTTTGTATTATATAATGGAAATTAATGAAGTCTGCAAATGGAAGATAACAGTTTACTTTTAGGAAACATAATATATGACATAATAACATTCTAATGTTTATAAACAGTAAGGTTGCAACACACAAAAGAAACATAGACATATTACAGGAATCAGCTTGATAGTATAAAGTATCATTAAGTGAGTAGAGAATAATATGACATTTATGGAATATTAAATTCCTACATATATATGCTAAATAAGTAGTAAATATGCGTATACATATATTTCCCAATTAAAGATAATCTATCTTAGATTTTGTGATGAGGTGGACTTTTGTTAGAATCTTTCAAGTTTTAAATCTAGGTCTTATCTTTAACCAGTGACATGCTTGACACAGGACCCCAGATCCCAGTAATCTTCAGGGGAATGAAACCACGATCAACAGGGATTTCGCTGCTAAGCAATGTTGTTTCATATCATAGCTTAAAGAAATGAATATTTGACTTATTGATATTTTTGGTTTATGATGAAATTATCAAATCAAAACCCAATAATTCAAGAAAGATCATTTTTCTCTCTCCTTCACCACATGCATAGCATATAAAACATTACTTTTTGTGAAAATTATTTTGCCATAAATATATGAAGTTAAAAAGAATAACATTAATTCCACTTATAGTTTATACAATTTCTGGTATATGTGTGTCTAAATATTCTATATGTAAAGCAACATGAAATTTATTCAAAGTTATATTCAAATGGTAAGGTTTTATTTTTAAAAGTTGACATAAGTAAACTATAATATCTGGATGTCTTGTAAACATTTTTTTGCAGTACTGCATGAGCAACAAATTCTTGTTGAATACTTCTTAAAAACTGGTGTTTCTCAATTTAAATTTGGTAACATTTTAATGGTACAAATAAGACCTTTGTCGTTGTACTGTCCTTCAACCCAAATATACAATTAAACCTAATTTATGACATTAAACTCATGTCTTTAGCCCACATTTTATTTATCCTTAAGTGTGCATGTGTACTTGCTGGTTTATAAGCCAGAAGCAGATGTTTTGCTATAATCATGTCAGTAACACATGGTAATTTATATCCTCAATCAGCAGTAAAGCAGAGCCAACATTTTTATTTGTGCTTAAATCTTAGGGTATATTTGCTATGTTGTTGACTCCAAAACAATGCATATAAGTTAATTGTTAACCACACCAAGAGTTGCATCCTGATTGCATTTTCTTCTTTGCACCCACAAAGTGTACATAACTAACAAAAGAGAGCTTATTTATTTTTCAACAAATAGTGCTGTATATAACTGTTTCAGATGAAGCGATTCTGAGTATCTACATGTATTATCTTGCTAGTCACTTAATCTGAAATTTAATCTTTTAATTTGTAAAACTGAATAATTATATTCATTATTTTACATGACTCATCTGGTATATAAATAAAATGGGATGAAAATATTGAAGATATTTGGCAGCCACTGAGTCCTGTACAGTCTTGTGGAAATGGCCATATGAGAGCCCTGGAGGTCATTGAAAGGGGCTATTAACTAAAGGGCCCTTTGAAACTTGTGGTCCAGTCAACCAGCGATAGGTGCCTGAGAGAGTTTTAAAGGAAGCAAGTATGTTAAATGCAAGAGGGAAAACCATAAGTATCCTTTGGTGTCAGATATTTCTTTTCTCCCCCCTGGTGCCAGGGATCACACTCAGGACCTTGTGCTCGCCAGGAAGATACTCATGCTGCTGAGCCGAGTCCCCAGCCCTGGTGTCAGATGCTTCTTATTTTGTAAGTTGAGAAGATTTAAATATGCTCTCAATTACCTAAAATTCTTTACAGGCTAATGTTACTTATTCACAGAGTGGTCTTTTAAAAATACAACTGCTTTATCAAAGACTTCCATGTACTAAATTACAGATTAATAAGGAAAATCAAAATGGACAAATGGAAACACTGTGTGGTAAATATAAAGAAGCCATATGAGAAGATTATAAATTAAGGGACCAACTGTAATGCCTTCAAGAATAATTCACTTAATTAGATATGTAAAATAAAGAGCCAAGATTTTCTTGTGTGAAAAAAATCATCAAAGATCATTTTGCCCTCAAGAATATATGTAAAGATAATAAAAAATTAAAAATCTTCATATGAAGCAAAATAATAGAAATGGTTTTGAGCACATGATACAGTTTCTAAATATTAAACTCTTTGATTTTGTTCTAAAGATTTTCTTTTTGATACCACAAAGTAGAATTGGAAATGCTACTCTATCGAGTCCAACAATAATACACCTCTGAATAAACTGGGTTACAAAAATAAAGTATTTTCTTCAATACTGTTATTTACTTTGGTCTATAAACAATATTAGTAGGAGGCTAATGTTGTCAAAGGTGCAGAGAAAAGACAGTGTAAGAAAGGGTATGTTTAATCAATGAATTGGTCCTACACATGGAAAAGAATGCTATGGGGCTCTGACCTGACACTATTAAAAAAATACTTAACACAAACAAAAGCATGTGTGTGTGTTTGAGACAGGGTCTCACTGTGTAGTTCAGGTTGGCCTTAAGCTCACTTTGTAGCTCAGGCTGGGATTACAGGCCTGTGCCACCATGCCAGGCTTATTCACTCATTTTTAATTGACTTTTGTTTGTCAGTCCAATTATAATTACATAAATGAATGCCTAATTTATGTTTAATCTTTGTATTATTATTTACAGATGAGTGATTACCTTGGGGTATGCATTCCATAAGTAACCTAAATTAATAAGCTGAAAATGTATTAGTTTATTTTATACTAATATTTTCAGATTGATATTTTCCTTCTACCTGGTAGCAGTGAAAAGAAACTTAATGAAATATTCAGTAATTATTTAAAATAAGGACCAAGCCACATCATCAGGTAGATGTCATGTTTCTCCATTACACTGCTGCTTGTCATTTTTACAAAAGTCTTCTTTATGCGCAAGTTGCAGAAATACAAACTTGTATTCACTGATTCTAAAATGGACACAAATAAAGTACAGTAATGAGTTAAACTATTTGTTTGTTTGAATGATATTTCTTTTGATGTATATGTGAATCTACATTGGTGATTATTGTATAAAATATCTTATGTTCACTAGATATTAAAGTAATTAGGATTAAATTTTCTACATGAAATAATAACATATGTGTCCATTATTGACTATTTTAGATATAAATATAAAATATTACAATTTAGATACTTATTTGAGAAAGTACCTGAATGAATACAATATCATGTAAGGTATAATATTCCTCAAGAAAAACTAATTTTTATTCTTGCATAATAAATTTTGAACCTGTTCTTATACTGTGGAAAATAATGTAACTCTGAAGTGCATTCCTTTGTTTTTTTGAATTTTTGAACTAAAATTAATTCCTTATCATTTTAAGATAAATGTATACATATTTTATTATGTATATATTTGTTTTGTATTTTCAATTTTTGATACTTCTCATCACTGAGTTCTTTTTTTTTTTTTGTCCTTTTGAGACAGGGTCTCACTACGCAGTTCAGACTGGCCTTAAGCTCACTTTGTAGCTCAGGCTGGTCTTGAACTCTCAATAATCCTCTTGCCTCAGCCTCCCGAGTGCTGTGATTACAGACATGCACCACCACGCCTGGCTCATCACTGAGTTCTAATTCATCACTTATTTTAATACAACAGTACAAAAGAGATGTAAATAAAGAGAAATATTTTCCTGAAAAACACATACTATTACATCTTAGTTGATCTAAATTTTTAAAAGTAATACAATATCTCTTATGATACTGAGCAAGGTGATATCATAATCAAGAGCTTGTTATTTTTTCATTGCCAAGTAGTGATCCTGGTGTAGATGTACAATAGTTTATTTGATGTAAATAAATTTCTTAAATGAAATTTAGGTTATTTCTACCAGGGGGATTTTGTGCACTTATAAATATAACTTCCATGAATAATAAATTTTCACAGATTTCTATGGGCACTGCATCTTATGCTCTGGAATAAACATTTAAAAATGAAAATTTTATGTTCATTTTAAAAAATATAATTTTTAATTTTATGAAACTTCCAGTCTATGATTGCATGAACAATTTGTGAGCACAGATTTGGTTTCACCATCCCGCAAGTCCCTGACTGTGTTATCTTGTTTTCAGTCATCCTGAAATCCCCACAGAGATAACTTGTCTTGTTTTGAATTTGTGTTTCTTGGGTAGTTAATGATATTGAACTTTGATTTATGTGCTTCCTTACCATGTAAATATCCCCTTATACCTACTGTTTCTGCATGACTTTTGTATATTTCTAATAAGTTCTTTTAGTTTTTGGAAATATAATTTAACACTTTTTCATTATGCATCACAGTTTGATGGCAACTCTCTCTGAAGTTAAATTTCTCTTTTTAAGTTTTGTAGATTTACATTTTGCACTTAAGTCATTGACTTATTTTTACATACTTGTTGCATATGTTTTAAGATTTAGGTCAAGGTCTTTTTATTTTCAATGCATGTGCATATTCAATTGCTCTGGAATAAGTTTTGAAGAGTTGACGCTTTGTGGAACAAACACCTGGGCATTTGTTTACTCTACTTAAGGTTCTCCATTCTTCCTGTTCTTTACCAATATGTTCTGAGCCTCTCCATACTATACAGTAAATTATATGCAATCTTGTATGCATTGAGTATGTAAATAACCCCATATGCCTATTGTTTCTACTTGATTTTTGTATATTTCTATACGTACACATAGCACATACAGAACATAGAGAATATGTAGGTGAAGCATAGAAGAACTACGGAGCACCTCAGTTCACAAATGCTTTTCTAGGAAACAATTTGGCTTACAAAATAAATTACCTGACAGCTTCCAGTATTACAAAAATAACATTAACAAATCTGATAATTTATTCCTTGATTGTCTAGAATTTTAACACTGTTTGAAAAAAATTCATGTCACTAAATTAAAACCAACTTCATACCTTCTTTCTTAGTCCTTTAATGTTTTATGTGATGAGAGCTTAATAATATCAGACTTATGAAAAGTAAAACTTTGATAGGAAATAATTTTATTCCAAAATGAAATTAATTATAGTTTTAAAGTCTTAAAATTCCATTCTCATTGAAGCATAAATCCACAAAGGTATACCTCTTTCTATTGTGCTATTTGATTCTTTGACAGCATGTGCTTAAATTAGATTAAAGATATATCTCTGCTTGAGTATTTGTCATTTTCTTATAATAACAGTATTCAAAATACTTTTTTGAGGTGATAGAAATCTACAGTTCATCTTTACTCACTGTAGTTCCACTGCTGTGTAGTCACACTGAGGAAGTCTTAGTGGTCCTACTGTGAGTTACCTCCTCTTTGCACTCATCCACCAGCACATGTCCTTTCCTCTTATATTTAGCAGCCTGTGGTGCCCTCATTCTACTATCAAGCTCCTAGAAATCAGCACTTTGTACTCTATGCATGAGTGACAGCATGGTGCGTTTGTATTTCTGTGTCTGGCTTACTTTTGACTTATTGTAACATAGATCTTCATTTCCATCCATGCTGTCATAAATTGTAGGTTTGCATAGCTTTTTAAAAATTTGATGTCCACATGGGTTTCCACTTTGTATGTGTACCCAGATCAATGCCCATCAAATGAATGAATGGAGAAAATATTTGGTTTTGGTCATGGGAAGAATAGAAAATAGGATTTCGTATGTTGTAACTCAGTGTATCTATAGAAATGATTTCTATAAAAGTATATGTTGACTATTAATTTAAAATGTTAATTGAACACTCTTTTTGTGAGAGGCACTGTGCTCAGTCTTAAAGATACAAGAGCAAAGCTGCATCTAATCTTATCATTATAATGTGTTTCAAGGAACAGAATAAGGGTGTTTCTTCATTAATCCTTAAAGTATTCTATTTTGTTTATTATTTTTATTTATTTTTTATTCATTTTAATGAGAAAAAAGCTAAAATATCAATGAAACACTTCCAAAAGAAGTCAGTAGGACAGTTACAATAATTAACACATGCCATATTGTTGTCTTTGTAGTAATTATTCAGAGGACAAGATGCAGACATGATATCTGTCTAAACAATATTAGTACAAACTTTTCTTTAGTTCTTTTCATTGAACTAAGAGAAAGTAGATGTACATCTATCCTATCATATATATATATTTACAACAAAATGGTCCTTTATTTATATGCCCATTTTTGGTTAGTTTTGTCCAGAGATGGGTATTTCATTGCTGTTTACTGAATTCAAGTACCTACAATCTTTGGACTGGCATCAAGTATGAAAATCAGAAGTCCTTTAAAGACTTCTCCAGATATAGCTTCTACACATTCCAACTCAGCAGACCTAACAGGAGGGAGCCCTGCAACCAGAAGCCCCTGAGCACAGCCATCCCATTCCACCTTGACAGGCCTAATGGGAAGCAGCAGTGGGGCCAGAAGCCGCCTGGCACAAGTGACCCATTCCATATTAGTGGTCCCAGCCAAGCCGTGACAAAGGCCCAGACCTACAGGAGTATTCTCTGGACACAGAGGTGGAAGCAGGGAACTGGGATGAGCTAGTCTTCCTGGAAGACTGTAGTTATATAAGGGAACGTGCTCACACAGAACTCAGGGTAACCAATTTAACATCTGCTTGGTTATACATCTGTAATTTTTCCTCCTATGGTATAAAGCAAAAACCCATTAATTACAAAAGTCTGTCAACTTCTGAATTTCACTACCTGTTATTAGTAATTCTCCTTGTTCTACTCTACAGGAAATCAAATCTGAGTTAACCACGTTTTCCTTTTGGTATTAATACTGGGAGGTGCTTGTGTAATAACTTCAAAAAAGCCCTACATGAAGGGCAGAGGACAGTGTAAAGGGAAACCAATATCTCACTCTCAATCAATAGAGAGGGTAGAATTTTTGGACACATACAAAACGATAATCTTTGTTGTTTTTTTTTATATTTTTGTATGTGTTTTATTGGTTTCCAAGCAATATTGAAATGGCTGTATTAATCATTTTCCAGTTAGATCACTGTGTGTGAGTAGGGTATATAGCAATTTTTTTCACTATTTTGAACATCTTGCCTTCTCTAAATAACAGTTTTTAAACTTTTTACTAAACAAAATATCAAGACATCTACCTCAGGCACATACATATTTTCATTAGATATAAATTTAATTTATTAAAACAGAGCCTTAGGCATAAAAATAATCATTTTGAAAACTTAATTGGATAGGGCAGTGGTATATAGATAGGTAAGTTCAGCAATACGATTCCATGAAAATATACTAAGTAGAAAATATAATGACATGTTTAATTATCCTTTG
>PVKA01034978.1:0-23028 GCA_004027165.1 Ctenomys sociabilis | reverse complement strand
ACCTGTAAATATAATATCATGTATGCACCTTGTACAATACCAAAACGTTATGAAAACAGTTTGCAATGTATTATTTCATCGACTCTGTATGGTTATGGTGTTTTGAAACTGTCTGATTGACATTTGTATTTCAATAAAATAAAAATAAATGGAAAAAAAAAACAAAACAAAACAAAAGAGGAGAACTAGATTATGAAGACACAGATGTGATTCAGAAAAATCTAGTAGTAAAGACAGAGCCCAGAGGCAAAAATAAGTTCCCAACATGTGTGTATCTTGATTTCTTCATCTGATCTAACAAAATATTAGAATTAATGGCTCGGGAACAACAGCCATTAATTTGTTTCTCAGAGTTCTGTAGGCTGGGATGACCAAGATCAAGGTGCTGGCAGAGGTGCCTGGTGGGGCCCTCTTATTCTAATTCATATGCCAGAAGAGACACGGGATTTCTCTGCAGTTTTCTTTTCTTCTTGTAATAAGGGCACTCGTTCCATTCACAAAGGAGTCTGGTGGCTTACTCACCTCCCCAGATGCCTGACTTCCAAATGCCACCACCTTTGAGGTTAGACTTTCGGACTTGGGGAGACATCAGCATCCCACGCATGGCAGCTCCTGGGAGTGTGCATCACATCGCAGGATTTCTTGCTCAGTGTTCACATGGGGGGCAAAAGATGGCACCCCACATTTTCCAAGTTTGTGTCTTTGTTCAAAAGAGGTAGTACCAGGAGGCTCAGAACATGGGCTCCAGGGTCAGACAGAGGTGAGTCTCGGTGCTGATTCTCCTGGGCATAGTGGCACATGCCTATCATTCCAGCACTTGGGAGGCTGAGGCCATGAGTTTGAGGTCAGCCTGTGCTACATAGTGAGTTCAAGGCCAGCCTGAGCTACACAGTAAGGGCCTATCTCAAAAAGTAAAATACACAAATAAATGCTTATTTGCCATGCTGATCCTCTGACATCAAATAAGTAATCTCTGGGACCTTAGTTTTCTCATCAGAAATTACATGAAGCATTTAAGAAATTCAATCGTGAAAACACATATAGAGATCCATACCAAGGGCCAGCCAGATAGCTTAGCAGACTAAAGCACCTACCTATGCAGAAAGCAGGGGCTGGGGCCTGGTCTCAGGTCTGCCATGCTGGCCCCACCCCCAGGGTACACTGAGGCAGCAATTGAGACTGGTCATGGTGGCACGCACCTGTAATCCCAGAGCCTGGGAGGCTGAAAATTGGAAAATCACTATAAGTCAGTTCTATGTATTGAGACCCTGTAGACCCTGTTCTAAATACATTAAAAAGATCTATATCAGACACATACAATTTCAATAAATATAATAATTTAATATTATTATTGACATTATTATTAAATAGCTAGTTCTAATGAGATCTCAGTTTTAAGTACAGATTTCTAGGATAAAGATTACAGTTGGTCCAATTTGGATCAGGTGTGGAAGACCACCTGGGCAACTCACCTTGAAAGAAGGGCAATTGTCTCATTTAGACTGAGCCTGACTCTATGTCTTTGTGTTGATATGTACAGAGCTGGCTAGGATTTTTCCCTATCCTTTCAATTGATTTTAAGCAATTCATGTTGGTCTAGTTGAGATGTTAGTGGTAGTCTTTGAAGACCACACAGGTGTTTCCCTGATAACCCACATCTGCTGCTCTTTAATCTGAACCCAGTCAGGACAGGACAAAGAATCAGAGCTCCGTGCTGTTGGCTGGAATCGAGCCTCGAGATAGAGGCTATGACTTTCTGTGCCCTGAAAGATTACACATCACAGCTGAAGCACCAGACCCCAAAACATTAGATACTATCTCAGTAGTATAACGCAAATTATTTTTTGTGCATATCTTTCACTCATATGACAGAGGTAAATACAGGCCTCTTGCTTAGCCAACCTCACAATACTTACCTACTTCCTGCAATTTTCAATTTATTCATCCTTAAACCACTCCTCTTTCTTGACTGAATAAAACCTGAGTTTGGCCCTCGGTTGAGGCCTTGGTTCCAAATAGCCATCATCATAGCTGGACTTAGGGCTCTTTGGCTCCCCATAACTATAAATATGCCTTAGTGTTGTTATTCTCACCATTGGTTGCACTAGAAGTGGTGGATTGGAATTAACTTGATGGGATTCCAATAACTTCTCTATGGGGCTACAAATCTAATCTTCCTGGACTGAGACAAGGACCAGTAAGGGCTCCCTATAGTCAAGTCCTCAGCTCTGCTCCAACAGATGACAGCAAGAGTTTAGAGTTGCAGCAGGGAAATCAAGCTAGCAGGCACAGATCTCCATGTTAGAGCTTGGGGAGAGAATCTGCAACAGAAGCCAAGAGAAAAGCTGCCAAGAGCCATAGGAAGGGCTTCCCTGAGCCCAAGCTAAGCAGCCTCTGGAAGGCAGGACTGAGAAGGAGCAACCCAGGGCAGGCCTTTAGGTCTTAGCTTAAGGACTTGCCCAAGCCTTCTTGGAGGATTTCAGATTATTATTATTACTATTATTATTATTATGATTATTATTTTGGACTTTATATTATTGTTTACTTACTTAGTTCATCTCATGTGGATTAGTTGATCTCCTATGATTTTCAAAATTGCTTTAGCTTATTGGACATTGTTTTATTCTCTCTCTGACCTTCTGTTTTATCTTAATTGTTTTATCTAAATTTGTTTTATCTTAATTGTTTTTCACTCATAATTCACTTACTCTATTCTACTTTCTTTTATTTTCTGTATAGTGAATGACTCATGTATTTAATCTAGCTTCTAGAATATTTTATCTATAATTAACTGCTCTATCTTACTTCTTATTGGTTCATTGCTCTTTTTAAATCTTATTTTTTTTTTCTTGCCTATGATTTCAAGTTCTCTAAAATACTGCCAGGAAAAGGCTAGGAGAAGGGGTACTATGTGCTGGGAAAAGCTGTTAAGGTCAACTTTCCATTCCACTCATGCTGTCAGGGTTCAGACCCTGAAGCTGACCTACATGCACCTTCCAGGCACTCAGTGTAATTCCACCTATGGCTCCTCTGCCAGTGGCTTCAGATCAGTCTATTTCTCTATCCAGGGAGAATAGAGACCACACTTCATTCATGCTCTCTTGGATACAGCACCTCCCTCCAGCACCTCCCTCCCTCCAGCACCTCCACTGCTCTGGAGAACAAACAGCTCCAACTTTGTTGAGACTCCATGCTACGACAGATGAAGGCAGCCTTCCCCTTGGCTACAGAACTCAGCCCCATATCCTCTTTTCTGTACACAGTCAATCTTTGATTGATCTCTTTGACACCAGCCACTTGCTCATGACTCCAAATATGCATTTTCAGAAACCAGTTTCTCTTGAATTCCATAAAGCTATCTTTCCACTTGATATCTCAATTTAAAGTCTAATAAGCAAATGTACATGCCCAAGACTAAGCTACTGACTTCTCCCTACTCCCACCCTCCACTGAACCTGCTCACCCCAGATAGCCATTCTTCTGGCCACACAGGTGAAACATCAGGGTTATCTGTCTTTTATCCTGGCTCTATTGCAGGTAAACATGGGTTGACCATATCTATCCTGATGAATTAAAACTAAAATGTGACGTAGGGCTGGTGACGTAGCCCAGCAGACTAAAACATCTATTTAGGGAATCTTAGGCAAGTGCAGGGACCACAGTTCAATCCCTGGCACCACATGCTACAGCAGCCCTGCCCCGGGGAGGCTGAGCTGGCCAGACTCCAGGCACAGTGGCGTGCACCTGTAATCCCAGCCCTGCGGAGGCTGAAAACAGGAAGATCACCATGAGTTCAAGCTGCACTGTGAGACCCAGCAACAGCCAAATACATTAAAAAATGTGAGCCATAACAAAGGTATAAAATATGAAAGAAGGACTATCTTCAAAACATAAAATCAAAGACTACCTTGATAAAATGATTACACGTGATCTGAGTCTCAACAAAGCAATAAGCTTTGAAAACTTAGATGTTTGATATAAAGTACACCGACAGACTCTGAAAGTGAACAGTGTGATAATAACCCTTGGGTAAATGTAAGATGCCTTCAAAGGTATCCACCCCCTTTCACACCTATTGTAACCTATTCTCTTGTGTAATACTATCGCCTTGGAGATGGATAGGACTTGAGATTTACCTCTAGCCAACAGAATGTGGCCAAGTGGGCAGACGTTACTTGCATAATTAGGTTACATAGGATCATAGACTTGCTGTTGTTTTCTGAGTTTGTAGGCTTTGATGAAAGGAGCTGTCATGTTAGATAAACTCACATAGTAAAATTAGAGTCCCTAGCTGACAAGCAACTAAGGCCCTCAATCTAACTGCCTTACCCTTCAAACCTTCAGACAAGACCTTTACCGCCATGACACCTTGATTCTAGACTGGGAGAGACTCTAATGTGGATGACCCAGCTAAACTAATATTCTTGACTCAAAGAAACCATGATGGCATTAATATATATTACTTTAAATTGGTAAGTTTAACCTGTAATTTGTTTTAAAACAAAAAATAACTAATACAGTTACAGGGTAATAAAAATTTTGTATTTCTTTCCCAAATCTTTTTTGAAAGATGTCATTAAATTTTTAATTCAAGCATCCATTTATTATGAGTCTTCTGTATATAATTATTATTATAGCTACTATAATATTTAGAAATATCAAACAGAAGAAGACTCTATCGGTAAGTAAAGTATGCTCGTAAATAATATAAAATAAAGTAGACTACCAGAAGTAGCTAGAAAAGACTCCTCACAGATTCATGGGGGAAGGGTATTGGGGCTGGGTCTTGAATAGCATTTTGGACATAAACTATGTGTGAGCAAGTACGTAGAGAAGAGTGTTGTGAAGTGTACACAGCGGACTGTAACTTCTTTGCCTACAGCATAGAACACATTCAAGGTGTGGGACGTGTGCAACTAGAGAGAACTGAAAGAGTTAGTTGGGACTATGTTGAGAAGCAACTAGAACTCTGTAAAAAGGATTAAGATTTGGTACAGTTTTTAAAATACTGTTCATACTCTATTGCCAAAGATAACACAATCCTAATTTCCTTTCTGAAGCCTTCCTCATTCCATAGCTAATACTTTTAAATATTGAACCAGTGTAAAAACTTCCCATGCTTTGATCATGTTCCAGTTCATTCAGGCACAATTATCCAAACTCTCCCTCAAATAGCTCATTGCAGTTTATAATTCTACCCAAAGACCCGCAAACTAAATTTGAGAGATTAACAGCTTCTATAAATTACTCCATGCATTTTTGCTATGAACAAATTATTCTGTTCAATGTATTTGTTTTCAACACAGAAAAAAATTCTTCCTCATTTTTATTTTTGAAAATGTCACTGTTTTAGATTTTTCTCACTTATTCCTTAGTGTTTTAAGTGTTTAGAACATGGCCATAAAATATATATTTATATATTATTTATACACAGCTTTTACTAGTTATTTCATAGAAGGTGGTTGAACAGACAATTGTCCCTTGTGTATTTATGAGCATGCAATCACTCAGAAAATTCGTTCATGAACATCTTGAAAGTAATCATCACTGGAGCTCTCTCTACATAATTTCTGGGAGTTAGAAAATTCTTTGTAGAGGCTTGGAAGGTGTTTGAAAAAAGCATTCTGTTTACCCAGCAAGATGTGTAACATTTTCTAGTCTTTCATATATTACTTCAAAAAATAGCACAAATTTCCTATGTTCCTCACTTACTAATAAAGTATATTGAAATCCTTTGTAATTGTGCTTCAATATTTAAGGGCCCCAAAGAACCTATAATCAAGCACTCCCCGGGCTTTAAAGGTAACTGCAGTGTTTTTGGCCTTGTCTCTTTCAAGTTTGCACTCTGCATATCTCAGTACACTTACAGCACAAATAATCCCATGACACTAACCTGTTCCATCATCTCCACCTCCACACCTTCTAAAAACCATACAGTTCAGTGTCACAGTTTGTGGGGTTCAGCAGAAGCACAGTCTTAACCAGGTTTGCAATTGGTGTCTGCACAGCATGACCCGTCCCTGCTGGAGAGCCAGTCTAAGTAGATAGGTTCCGAATTTCAGCAAGGAGGGAGGAAGAGGATGGCTGACGGTCCTGTGGGTGGAATCCACTGGGCTCTTTCTCCATCAGAAATGCAAGCAAGGTAGGGGACCTCTAGGTATGAAAGACCTTTCATACATATTTGGAATTTACGTGGGTTATTCTCTTAATCAATGTTCAAGAATTCAGTGGTTTTCTTTTCTGAATCACATGTGTGTGTGACAGCACAGGCACACGTGTGTAGCATTCATTCACTTACAATTATTTATACTTGACAATAGAATTTACTTTAGCATAGTTTTAAACAGCAAATGCCTCAATTCACTTAAAATGACTTTAGAGCCGGCAAGATAGCTCAGCGGACTAAGCACCTGCTTAGGTAAGTGCAGGAACCGCAGTTCAGTTCCCAGTACCACATGCTGCATCAGCCCCAACCCTCAGCGCACTGTGCCAGTGACCAAGTCCAGATGTGATGACCCACACCTGTAATCCCAGTGCTGGGGAGGCTAAAAATAGGAGGATCATTACCAGTCAGAGCTGCATAGTGAGACCCTGTACCAAATACATACATACATAAAATATTTTTTAAATGATTTTACAATGCAATTGATACTAACAGCATTTTTAATAAGTCTCCTTAAGGCCCATAATGTGATTTATAAATCATAATTTACAACCCTATACTTGAAATTTTGCATATACTTAAAATTAGTCATGAGTTTACTTTTACTAATTTATGAAGCAACTAGCTTTATGAAAAATTTATTTTCCTATATTACATATTTAATGTTGCATATTAAGTTTACAAAATATTACTTTCTATTGTAGTGTTTTCATATATGCATATGATATGTTTTGCTCAACCCACTAGATTGCACTTGTAGTGATCTACCGCCTCCCAAAAGCTGGGACTATAGGAATGCCCAGTCTCAGATGCTGTCTCAATGTGCCCCAGGGGCAGGGCTGGCAATGCAGGACCAGGGATCAAACCCCCAGCCCCTGTACCTGCTTGCAGGTGCTTTAATCTGCTGAGCTATTTGGCCAGCCAATGACCAATAGCTTTTAAAAAGGTCATTTTTGTCATCTTTTCCTTCTTCAAACTCATGTTTCTCCTTCTTTGTTTCCAAATGTACTGCTTAAAATTAAAATGTTAGATTGTGACTCTGTGCTCCTAACTACAACAATTCCCTTTTAACTTCAACCTCTCAAGGTTTAAAAAAAACTGCTCCTAACTTTTGTTTTTATAAGATAAATGTCAAATCAATTAAATACTTTCTTTAGATATTAAAGTTTGAATTTTCTTGTGCTCATAGTGGCCTATACAAGTACCTCTTAAATTTTATCTTACTTACAATACTCTGCTACATTTGCTATTTTTTAATTTAAAAATTTATGCATTATTTTTATCTAATCCGTTGTATAGTAAATATACAAGTATGTTTGCATCTATTAATTATAAGCACTTTAATTTTCTATTGATTACCAGAGGCAAAATAATTCAACAAACCTAAATCTGCTACTGACTTTAGAAAAAAGTGAGGGAATTGGTGATCAAAAGATAATATTACTATACAAAATCATTAATTCCACAAAAACAGTGACCCTGTGATATTATTACTTTTGTCTTCTGTGTGGCTGCAACCCTACTGGGAGGTATGGACTATATTTTCCCCACTTTGCTGATGGAGTCAGGTTATTATTGCATAGTAAAGCCAAGCTTCAAACCCAAGTTTGGAGAATGCATTCCTAATTATTGTGCTGTGTTGCCCCTTACACAACAAAGTGTAAGCATCGGGAAGTTCTATAGCTCTTAGAATTATGCTCTGTTAAATATGTAACAATTTAGTTGACAACTTAGAAGAAAAATCAAATGCGTGTTGTGCTATTACATGGAAATTTTTAAAGTGGCAGAATATTATCATATAATCTCAATCAAGCATAGAAAAGCAGTTATAATACTAAGTGCTTAGATATTGGAAAGCTATAAACATTTTCTGCTGCAATGTTCACCATAACTCAAATGTCACAGCACTGTGATTGCAGGCATGCAAATGCAGCAGATTAATGGAAGGGTCCGTTCCTGTGGGTCGAAGAAGACTGAGATCAATACTCTGCTATTATTGCTTGGTTTGTACATCCAAGGAAACATGGGATGCAAATGCCAGGAAACCACAGTGGTGATCAGTACATTCCACAAGCAGCTGGCATCATTTTTGAGCTACCAGTCAATAGGTCCTAAGTTCTTTTTCTACAAAATGATGTGGCTAATCTATTTTATTTTTTTATGTATTTAGTACAGGTCTCACTACATAGGTCTGACTCATAGTGATACTCCTGATTTCAGCCTCCCAAGAGCTGCTAATCTCTATTTTAAAAACTCAGATTTAACTTTCACATTCTGGTCTTCACTAGAATGATCCACTGTAGGCTAGAAGATAGGAGCTTAGTGAAGTCTAGACATGGTTGTGTACAAGTACTATGTTGGGGTAGCAAGCACTAGAGGGTAATGACACACAAGGGCAGCAGGAATCACTGCACTGAAGACTGAAAATGATCAGTTCTGTGTCTAGGTAAGTAAGTGCCCAAGACAGTTGGCCTTGAAGGAGTAGAAGGTAGTGGAGCATGCGCCAATCCCTGCAATAGACTCCGATGTGGTTATTTATAACCACAGCCATTATGAGCCTTCAGTCACCCTCACGCTTCTCTCCAAAATATACAAAAAGGTGCAATCTCAGAAAACGTTTCTTATTTAGAAAATAAGGGGGGGGGGTGGATAATAATTTTAGTTATTTATGCTGGCTAAGGGAATTGATTTTTGGAGTACCCAAGAGCTAAAAAGTCTAAAAAGAGCTGAAATCTTGATTTTGGAAAATCTGACCTGGTTTTCAATCAACAGTGTTGCTAGGACACTGACAGGGGACTTGGGCTGTGCCCGCCGCTAGGATGGAGCTGCAAAAAGCACCCTGCAGATGATCCTTGCCTTGTTTTATATACATATAAATATTTATATACATATAAATATTTATACATATTATAAAGTAGTATGTACACTGAAAATTTGAGAAAAGAATTTTATTTTAAATAAAAATGACAAGCTACCATGTGTCTACCAGGGTATTTATTATTGTTTGAAAAAGGCAACCTTTTGTAAAATAAATGTGAGTAAAGTTAAAAGCCTTAGCTTTTTCTGCTTGTCTGCACTGCTTTTCCTGCAGTGATTAATATCAGAAATTCTGTTTAAAGAATTTCTATTTATTGGTAACAATTACAGTGCTCCTTTTAATTCTTCTTTTACACATTCTTAGCTTAATATCTTTGCAAAACAAAACCATAGATTTCTAGAACATTGTCAAAGAACCATCGTGATAGGAGCCTCTAGGGCTGTGTAGAAGTTACAGGAATGAAGGCTGGCCGTGCACACTGCAGATCTAAGTAGCATTTGAGATGGAGACAGGAATCTCAGCTAAGAAAAGAACTTTTGTGGACTAATTCCTCTTCATAAAGTCTCAAGACGCAGGCACTACCTTTGTGCTGCTGTGAAGCAACCTGGCACCTGACATACTGTCTCATCGAAATAATTTGTTGAGACACAGGTTCTAGGTAAAGATTGCTGCAAAAGGATGAGATAGTAGGTTTCTCCAACACTAGTCTGTCCATGATTTTGTTCAATGTGAAACAAGTTAGCATTTATTGAGCATCTAACTTGTCAAAGGGTTTGCTAATCCTTCCATGCCTACTTGCACAAAGTAGATGTGTCATTGTGCTAAGTGGAAGTATAACAATGGCCTCAATTAATTATCTCTGTTCTATTGTAAAAATTGTTTGTACAGTGATTCTATAGACTACCCATGATGTGTGTGTGTGTGTGTGTGTGTGTGTGTTCTATTAATAATCACATCCTCACAAAGCACTACTCCCATTTCTTTATAGGCGAAAAAATAGAAAATAAAATAAAAAATAAAAAAATAGAAAACTGTCTACATTTGCATAGATTTGAGAAATGGAGCCAAGATTTGAACCTAGATTAATCTGACCAGTCCATTTCAGGATACTCTAATGGGAACTGCTTCCCAGCAGAGCCTTTCAAAATTATGTGTTATTTTCTCAGAAGCCAAACAGACCTCTATCATTCAAATTTTATGTAAGCTATTCTTGGAACTATAAACATCTCCTTCAAATTCTTGAAGAGACACAACTTTATTGCCCATTTATTTTAATTAGATAACATGTCATCCATATAATATATGCTTAGTGAATGTTCTTGCCCTTAGAGTGGTAGGTAAGCTACTGGTTTTAGAGTCAGACCATTTAATTCCATAATGTTAGGCCTACTAAGTGACACTGGGCAGGCTTCTTTACCTATTTGGCCTCTTCTGCCTCTTTATCTGTAAAAGAAGATGAATGAAAAAGTGTTTAGCATAGTGCCTAGAACATTTTCAGCTATCAGCAGATATTATTTCTTTCATATTTTCTGTTTCCTTTTATTCAGTCTCCATTTTGTCAGTGAAACTATAAGATCAATAGATTGACTATGATCAAGGACAAAAAAAGCTAACATATACCAAGCTCAGCTCACACATAAATATCCTATGATCTACTCATATAGATTCCTGTCTTTCACGTGGCTGATTAGCAAGTAAAACTTCTCCCTAGTTCCTGAACAAGGCTAGCCACAGGAAAACCACACAGCAAGTAAAGCTTGTCTTTCTTGTTTTGGAGTCCATGCCCTACAGGACACCAACGCATTATGGATTCTTTCTCTCCATAATAAAGCGTAATTTCAAGAAAGGCTCAAACCTTGATTTGTATTAAGATGAAAGCAAGTGAATTCTACTCAGTAACAAATGCATTCAAATGAATGCTTTTAAATAATTATATCTTGAAATACCCCTTGAGAATGCCTAAAAGATTCATGCACTTCATAATTAAAACTCTGTGAATAAATTGCCTAACTCTCTGGCTGTATCTCTGGGAAATGAGACAGTACTTAATCAAGGGCAGTGGTGCATGCAGGCTTTCTCACCCAGGGAAACAGTAAATAACTGCTTTTCAGTAATTCTGACAGAACTACCAAATTTTGAAGCTATGTTATATCCGTGGAAGAGATTAGGTCATTTTTCTTTGTTACTAGATCAACACTTCTTTTTATATCCACTGTGAGTAGTGAAAAAGATGAATGTCCAGCCTCATCCTGAAAATGAGAAGCCAGAGATCAGGGCAGGCTTTCTTTGAAAACAGGTTATTGCAATAAAAGCTAGAAACATGAAAAGGGCTTCAGTTCACTGAGAAGCCCTTGTTCTTTCCACTTATCACAATTCCACATCCATGACCTTCTTGAAATATACCCTGTGCCTCTGTTCATTGTCTATCTAAATGGCCTGAGGTCTAATCAACTTTGCATCTGAACTCAAGAGGCTGCTTCCTGAGGCCCTGGACACTGGCTGCCTTCTACTTGGTCCACTTTAAGCATCAGTATCATGAGCACCATGAGAGAAATTATTAGATAATACTGAACTTACTTTCCCACTGACCTAGAATTTTAGCATAAGCCCAAATGCTAAGCAGAATTAAA
Source organism: Ctenomys sociabilis (assembly GCA_004027165.1). Lineage (NCBI taxonomy): Eukaryota > Metazoa > Chordata > Mammalia > Rodentia > Ctenomyidae > Ctenomys > Ctenomys sociabilis. Next base: position 11,417 of record PVKA01034978.1, on the reverse strand, counting down.
CCCAGACCAGTCTAGTGGAGATCATGAATTCAAAGCAGGGACCTTGTACTTATTGAGGTATGAGCTCCTGATGCACTTGTATGTGGAGTCTGGGTCCTCGCCTTTACATTAAGAATGTGCGTGGTGAAGGCTCCCTGGTGATACTCCTCTGTGGGAGATGCACTGCCCTGATACACACTGGTGTAGGGGAAGAAAGTTCTGGTCCTGTACAATCCAAACCAAACAGGGCTTCAGAGACCCACCTAGAGGGCCACATTGGGGGCCCTCAAAGTTCAATGGCACAAACTACTCATCTGCTTGTTTCCTGTCAAGACCAAATCATTTAATAAAGTACTTTGGGGCTAACAACTGTATCTGACTCAGATATGAAGAAATGAAACACTAGAGCTTGATTCAGAACCCTAGAGTAGAGTGAGGAAGAGGCTGCTGTGGAAGTGAACTGTCCTCCCACCAAAGGTAGAACACATATGTAGGCTTTCTAAGAACCAAATGTGGGTTCTGTGGAAGGCAGCTAAGTTTTGGTTATGCTCTTAAGGATTTTTAATAAGAAGCTGACCTGAAGAGTAAAACAACACCCACAGAGAGAATATGAGGAGTGTGGACCACTGGCAGACAGAGGCTGAGAAGAGAATTATAGGAGCATCACGTGTTTTCATGGAACTGCAGATGGACAAGCCTCAGCCACAGGACTTCCTTGGGTAGGCATAATGTCTCACCACACACCCCATCTGCAGGCCTCGGGAGCATGCCTACCTCTCCTTCCCATGCTTCCCTAGCAATCTCAGGGAACCCACAGTGGGAAAGTGTGTAAGAAGTGGGGGAAGAATTGGAGAGCATCAAGCCCTGTGTTCTAATTGAAGAGTTTTAGCCAGAATTGAGATGGGATGTTCAAGATTAAAACCTGAACATTGAATTAGATTTGACTTTTTACTTCTTGGAAATGATCATAAATATGACATAAAAGACTATGAAGTCTACCTGGGATTTTACCCAAGGGAAGGGAGAAAAAGGTCAGCAGAATAAGTTTAAAGGTGTAGGAATGGGAAGAATAAAGGTATCTACTTGCTTACTCTCGAGCCCAATTCATGTATAATAAAATGTTATATTATGGTTATCTATGAATTCTGCTATTTGCAATTAGGGGATCAAATGCATTTATAATAGCAATGGCACTTTATGCTTATGTTGACAACTGGTATGTGTCAGACATCATGCTAAATGTTTTTATGATCATTTTCATTTGAGCGTAATAATCATCTTAAGAAATTCATCTAGCTCACTGAAGTCAAGGAAAACCAAGTCACAGTTAGCTAACATGACCAAGGTCTCACAGCTAGGACAATCTAAACTCAGTCAGTTGGTTTCCAAAGTCTAAAATTCTTGTTAGTAGCTTTCTTTTGTAACATACAGAATGATAAAATTATACAGAATGGTAAAATTGTTAGTGATTTTAGTTTCTACATCTATGCCCATATTCATTTATCATATTCCATTCCATTCTATTTAAGAACCAGGAAGATAGCTCTGTGGCATAAGTGGTGGCCTGGAAAGCACAGTGCCCTGAGTTCAATCCCTGGTACTGCAAAGAAAAAAAAAAAAGAACCTTACCCATTCTATTTAAAAATTCTCATGTACTCTACATTCTTATTTAGATGGTAAGAATAAAACTTTCAGCAATAAAGAAAATATTCTATATATGTGCTACCCAGGACAATAGTCACTAGAAACCATGAGACTACAAAACACTTAAAAATGGCTAGTACAACTAAATAAACTTTTAATTAATCTGGCTTCAAATTTAAATATCCAGATGTGGCTAATAGCTGTAATTATGAAAAATTGTGCAATTCAGAATTCTTTAAAAAGTGATGCAGTCCAAAACATGAGTTATATTCAAGAAGGTAGTGAAAAATCTAAAATTCCAAATTTTAAATTTCAGTAGTATTTAGGGAGAATTTCTCATGGGAATTATAAGAACACAAAAGCCCAAGTTAGCAGTTTGGTTTTCCTTGAGGAAACAAAAGAGGAAGATGTTTTGTGAATATTTTATTTATGTGTTAGTTGTTGTAAATTTACATTGTATCTACATTTTTATCATCAAAATTTGAAAAATTATCTGAACATATTTCCTCAAAAAGTGTTCTCCTTGTTTCATAATTTAACAGTTCTAAAAAGCACTCAGGTAATTTTTAAATAACAAATATAATTATACCTTATATATGTTGGAATTTTGTGAAAATTATGCATATTCTAATAAAACTGAAAATATGCTTTTAGAGTTTGCTCATTCATTTTATAAACATTAGTCTAACTAAGCATATCACTGATATATTTCAACCTACACAAATTATAAGTACTAGGTAAAGTATTTTAGAATTGGGAAAATACCTAAAAGTGTTCTTCTTTGTAAATATTGGTTTTCAAATGAGATAATATATTCTAAACAATTAATTTTAAGATACAATGCCTAATCTTATTGTTTAAAACCTTGTTTTCCTAATTCTCCTTCCTTTTCTTATCCAAGTCCTACCTGTTTTATGAAGGGCCCTACATAAGTCTTTTCAGCATGAAGAATTTCCAGATGGCCTTATCTGAGCTTGGGGCTGGAGCTGTGTTACTCTGTGATACACTATACAGTCTATACCATCTGATCTCTAGAATGTTCTTTATCCTTGTGTAGGTTTTCTGTTTGACTACTCTGATTTACATCTCTTTTAGCATGATGTTTTGCATTAAAAGGTACATGCTGATTCATTGATTAAAAATGGGAAATCCATAGACAGAGAACAAGTCAGAAAAAGAAAAATTTTCCTCTCAGTTATCCTCGCTGATAAGAAATTTAACCCCAAATATATTAACAACATTACGCTATAGATGAGCAACTTGGAAAGCATGTATCAGGGCTGCTTTCTCTTTCATGAGGAAAGGATCTCAGGTGAGAGGATGAAGACTAGGACTCACTCAATAGCTAGGGTTAACATTATCAAAGATTCATTTGGCCACGTGTCTGGTGTCTGATGACACGAAGGTAGGATGGCCGATTGGAGCGTCTGCGTGTGGCTTCTGCCTATGGCATGGCTTCTTCACAACATGGCAACCTCCAAGGACACAGACAGAATCCCCAGTACTTGTATCCGAACCAACCAGGTAAAAACCTTTCCTGCTCTAGTCTCTGAAGTCACTGGTGTCACTCTTACCATCCTCAGTTGGCTATAGCAACTCCAACCCACCCATATTCAGGAAGGAGGAAACATAAACTACATCCTCCCGGCTAGAGTTCCAGTGTCACTGTATTATGTGTGGGATGAGAAATATTGTTGCAGCCACCTTTAGACAGTTTAATCCATAAAGTTTCAGTTATTTAGAAAATGCAAAGCAGCCCCTTCTAGGGTATTTGCTTTATGGTGCTCTGTAGCTAAATGGCGTCCATGTCCAGAACATCTTAGCAGCACAGCAATAACAGACATCATTTGTTGATACAAACTATTGGATACTTCCTAAGTACTCAGTTGCTAAGTAATATTTATGGACATTTCTTAATTCCTCAAAACAACTCCCTAATTAAGGCTTTACTACATCATTTTACAGAAAGCAAAATTATTGACAAAATTTTCAAATGCTTAATTGTCAGTCAAAGTCAGTGGAAGAGAGGGTTGATGTCAGTCAAATCTAATCAGGAGTCCAAAATTCTCACCATGAAGCAACACTGACTATTAGATAACATTCTCTGCTTGAGGAGTTCAGAGTGTTCGGTCCTACAGCTCTTCCTAAAGACCTCCTCCGCCTCAGGCTGCCACTTCTAACACTGAATTCTTCTGAAGCACCATAAGCAGCATACACAAGTCCTTCTGAAAACATGGTAAAATTATTTTGCAGTCTATTTCTCTGACCACAGCTGGACATTTTTGCTCCTGGGCCTTGCTTTCAGCAGCTTAGAAGCATCCCTTGGTCCTGCTGGTAACAGCAAGGTCAAAGCAGCAAGTACAAAATGCATTTCATGATTTTATTTTCTAATTGCATAACTTTCATTTTATTTGTGAATCATACTTTAGGTTCATCCTCTGTTTTGAAGTAAATGTATTTGCATGTATTTGGAAGAGATGTACTCCAGGGTCTGCTTAGTTGATGGTTTTCTTTAATTTGTTGGGCAGCCCAAATGACTTCTGCTGCTAGAATTTTTTCCCCTCCAGTAAAACACAGATTAGTGAGACCTAAGATGCCCCAAGGACTAAAGAGAAGCTTTCAAACTTTTGGAAAAGGGCCTTGCCACATAGGTGTCCTTAACAGCTATGCTTATCAATGTGTGGAAAGCTATTAACAAACACACTGAATAATGATTAACCGCCTGAATGAAACAGCACATGTGCACAAGTTTCTATTTCATACGCTATAAAGTGTAGATAAACTGCCCCACATTGGCCCAAATGCAGCAGTGAAGCTAAGCGATTGCTCCAAGTAATTTTTCTCCCTGAAGCCAAATTGTATTTCATCCCCACTCTCTAAATTCTCTTTTTTGTTTTGCCAGCCAGCTATCCCTTTTATTGCACAATAACAGAAAGCCTCCAATTGCCTCTAGGCAGGTGGGCTGCCTTTGAAAGACGCTAAGGCACACCATTCAGTCTTCCAAGGTGTTTAATTGAACATTGCTTTTTTGTTTAGCCTTGGGAAGGGAACAAAAAATTGGCTTCTCTTCAGCCTAAGCAAGAGGAATAGGTGTTCTGAGCATCAACTTAAAAGCTGAGAGATAAGAAAAGACATTTCAGGTAACATAGCAACTGCTGAGTTCTGTAGCATCCATGACTGGATAGATGAGAAGGAAAACACAAGAAAGATTTTAGCTAGTGCAGGTTCCTGCTAGATTTTAAATGTTCCACTGAATGGATACATGAGGTGGAAGGTGCACAACTGTAACAACCACAAAACAGCTGGATGGAAGATGACAGGGTGACACCTCATGCACCATTCAGTGAGTGCAGAAACCCTGGAAGCGGAAGGTTAGTGTCAGAAGCCTTTCAGGAATTTCACAGGATCACATATGAAATGCATACTCCAAAATTCCTGCATTGAGAGACTATAGAGACTAAAAAGAACCTCAAAACAATGTTCTGCACAACTTCTTTATCTGTATATACTCATCAGTGTGAAGAAAGCTAAGAATAAATACATACACAAATATGTATATATAGATAGAAATGGGGACAACATTGTCCTATGTGTATTTCATTGTATTTTCACATAATGTGAAATATTTAAAAATGAACCAGTCCTTTTGAAGATGATGCATAATATAGAGTTTAGAGTCCTAATATTAGCTAGATAGGTAATTTTACAAAAAAAAATAATAATAAAACAAAACAAAGCAAAATTTCAGGCCTCCAACTTTCTGTCCCAATAGTTTTTCCTATTAGTGAAGATGTCCCAAATAAACCTAAATATTTTATATTTAGTATGTGTATATGTATGTGAAAATAAGTATGCTACAAATTTGTATGCTCCAAATTCAGTGATTATGTCTACTGAATATTACCAAGTACACATACTTGCCATGAGGTTCTGCACACTGCTACCTTAGAATAGTGTCATTTTATAACAAATCTCTTTGTTTAAAAAGGATCATATTAGGAAGCACAGCATAGATAACAGACACACAGCAGCAAGCTTACATGGGAGACAAAATTTAAAACCAAATAGCCAGCAAACAATTTGCTCCACTATTACGCCTAGTATGAGAAAGCTTTAGTTATTCAGGGAAGTGCTTATTCTACTGAGCCATCTCCCTGGCCCCAAGCTTTAGTTATTCAAAAGCAAGAAAAACTTGCCTTTGTTTCTTCAGCTACTGTGTTTTCCCTTGCTAGTTTCTTAAACCCCTCCTCTGACTGGAGGAGCAAAAGTTTAGTTTATTCATCTATCCCTCTATTTATTGAGTACCTAATCCGTGCCAGACCTAAGCTAGATGTGGAGTATATCATGAGGAACAGAACATGTCAAATTTCCAGCCTAGTAAAAGATGGGAAAGTAAAACAGCCTTGACAATACAGTGTCATCAGGGCTATGTTTAGGATGACACATCTTGGCTACCCATAGGCCTCACTGAGGAGGTCAAGAAAGAAGCTTCTAGAGAAAAGGATTCTAAGTGAGACCTAGAAGAGGGCAGTGGAAAGAGTAAAGAAGAAATGGATTCAGAGGAGTGGACACAGTGTTTCCTCTCAAGAGAACTGAAAAGAGCTAGTGGAACAGGTCACAGGGGGAACCAGCAAAAGGAGATTAGAATGAGAGACCAGGACCTCATCCCTCTGAGAGTTGTCAGCCCTGCTAAGGGCTTGATCTCAATCTTAAAGGCACATGGAAGGCTGTGAAAGGGTTTCTTACACTCAGAAAGCTATCGATATATACAAGGTTCAGAAAAAAGACTCAGACCGTTCAGGGAAGCAATGAGATGGTTTTAACTGCAATCCAGGTGAGAGAAAACAATGGTCTCAAATGTTTCACAAATTATTCAGTTAATAAGGGGCAATTTTAATTCTTCAGTTCTGCATTTGACATTCTTTGCTCCTATATCTCTGTTGAACATTTTAAGATACATGCAAACAAATGCAGACATAAATTAGGGACACTGACCCCCAGAACCACACTGTCCTCTGAATTCCACTAGCTTTCTCTTCCTTTGAAGATGGCCAGCAGGTGATGGCCTGGCTATATCACACCACCTTCAGTCTGTAATTCCCCCAGGGCCACTTCTTTTAGATCTTTTTTCTCGATCTAATTTATCTCTCCTTTCCATCAGCCCCAAGCTTTCTGCACATTTTCTTAACCCAGACCCCTTTTCCACAAGACTCTTATTATTTTGACCTCTGCTCTCTGAAGTGCAAGTCTGACACAGGGACATTCTTTACAGTAACAAAGGAGTCACTGATCCTGAGTTTCTTCCTGCAGGATATTTAGACTTGCTCCTTGCACTCCTGCTCATGAGCTGATCTTCCCACTGGCTCATGCAGTTCTCGGGACTGGAAGTCTCTCTGCAGCTGTGCTCACATCAGAATGCCCCAGAGCACATCCTTGCAGGAATATTGTTCAAGTGAAGCAAGAGCAGCAGGAGGAAGTGGGCAAGATAGAAGGTTCTGCGCTCTCTCCTGGAGCATTGCTTCCTAAAAATTCATCAGACCGCACATTCCACACCCATGAAAGGTTGCATCACATTTTGAAGATGATGAAAGTAAATCTCACATTGCTTTAGCCAAATTCACATTGTACCACTAAAGGGGATGAAGATGGATTTTGTTATAAAAGAAAATCACCAGAGTGATTTTTGGCAATATAACAATAGAAAAAACTAAAGTGTTCAGGCTGATCTGACCATATTCTGGGCACCTATAATTATTAAAGTTAATGTTGGTAACATTAGATCCCAAAAGAGTTTGACTAATGAAGAGAACCGCTACTGGGTTGGACAGGTCACATCTGGACTGAATTTCCACCATCTCAAAATGGTACTATTAGCTGGGCATGGTGGCGCATGCTTGTAATCCCAGCACTCGGGAGGCTGAGGCAGGAGGATTGTTGTGAGTTCGAGACCAGCCTGAGCTACAAAGTGAGCTTAAAGCCAGCCTGAACTGCATAGCGAGACCCTGTCTCAAAAAGACAAAAAAAAAAAAAAAAAAAATGGTACTATTTATATATTTATTTATTTAATGTATCTGATATGGGGTCTCACTAGGCAGCTCGGACTCCTGGTGATCCTCCTGTTTTCAGCCTCACCAGCACTGGCATTACAAGCTTGTGTCACTATGCTTGGTCTCTGTAGCTGGCTCACACACTTGGGGGCAAGGCTGGCGCTGCATATGGTGACAGAGATTGAACCGCTGCTCTTGTGCTTGCCTAAGCAGGTGTTTTAGTCTGCTGAGCTATCTCGCCAGCTCCTAAAACTGGTATTATTTAAATTTGCATTACTTGGATATTGGGAAATCTATGTACACATTATAGCCACATGGTATTAGTACATTGCAAGAGATGACAGTGAAATTGCCCTAGAAGGGATTGACATTCTTGCTGTCAATTACTCACAAAGTCATCTCTGAAACCACAAATGAGGCTTGGTGAAGAATAAAGATGATGTTTCCCTTTTCTGCGTTAGGAGCTTATCTTAGTGAACCCTGAATGCTCTACCAACAAGCCAGTGACCAGGTGGGAGGCGAGAGTGTCCCTATCAGGTGCGATGCAATGCTGAGTGCAATGAGGAACTGCAAACAAGCAGGGAACAGAGCCCTCAAGTTTAAGGTGTTCCGCAGAGGTTAAAGTTCTTCCATTCTTTTACCATAAACAACCCTAGATATGCTCAAAGTCCCGAAAAAAAATCTAAAAATGGTGACATGTCATCTCTGACCCTTTGCTGTAGTTAGGAAAATTAAAGGAGAACATGCTTGGAGTTGGCACAGACAGGTTCAGGACAGCTTTTTTACCCTTTTCCAAGGCCAAGATGGGAGAAAATCATGTCCGGCCAGTGGTGCCATCTGAGAGGAAGTGCACGGCACAAGGCTTGCTGCAGGTCTGTTCCGCAACACCCAGCACCACGCCAGTGCATTCAGATGCCCCTGCCATAGGGGCCTAGGGACAGCAAGCAGGGAGACCAGGCCCAGTGTCCTGAAAATGTCACCAGCCTAGGCACAGCATGCCATTCATGGTGGTTTGGGTCATTACGGAGCTTTAAATTGCTTTGTTTTTATTCATTGTTTAATTTTTATCTATGTTGGATCATTGGTTAAAGACAGAAAGCAAAAGAACATTTAGGTTGAAATATACATTTATAGGGGACACGAACAAAAAGATAATTCTATATATTTCCTTAAGATTTGCCTCAGCAAACACAGATGGCATTCAACTAATGAAAATATTTAAACAGCATATCAAGGAGTCTCTTGTTCTACAAAAACTACATAGAAAAACATCTTGCCAAAAATAAGAAATTTGCTTTTTGTCTAATACAATTAAAGATTATCCATGACAATATGTCTTTCTAGAGAAGAAAGGCTAGCAAAAAACAATTTAGTTCTTTTCTTTTGACTTGTATTTTAGAAACAAAACCATGAACATTATATAAATAAAGCAATTTGTGATTTTAAGAGAAAAATGAGAGATCAAACTTATAAGCAGTTTTGTTATGTTAGATTCTAATCTGTATTTTAAGGTACTTTTATTTTCAGATTAAACATTGATAGGTACCACTTTAAGTTTCTGGTCCTTTCATAATGCTTTTAGTTACATTATTATTATTATTATTATTATTATTATTATTATTATTATTTGTATTTTAGAAAAGGGACTACAGGATGCTCAGGGTCTCACTACTAGATTGGACTTACAGTGATCCATCGGTTTACAGCCTCCCAAGAACTGGGATTACAGGTGTCCCCACCATGCCCAATCTGTCTCCGAGTGCCCTGGGGGCGGGGCTGGTATGGCAGGCATGGTATGCGCCGGGATCAAACCCATGGCCCCTGCGCCTGCTTGCAGGTGCTTTAATCTGCTGAGCTATTTGGCCAGCCCTCTACATAATTAATTTTTAAAAACTGAGCAGAAATAAATCATTCATTAAATTGGGAAAAGTTAAAACATATTTTATATAACTATTATTAAGACTGAATTTAAAGAACGTACAATCAGAATAGCCTCTAACATCACACACAGGGCCTTTTTAAAAAAAAACAAATATGATTATCTGAGTATGCTCATCAAATCTGCTACTTTTTTCTATGAATATTTAAAATAATCTTGAATCATAAAAGAAGAATATATAGAAACATAAAGAAATAATGAAGAGAATCTAGAACCCTGGGAAGTCTTGTAATGAGTTAGGAGCAATTTAAAAGGGCTTATTAGCATTTGATAACCTTTGCAGTTGGCAAAGTGCTGTTCTGAAGATTCTATTATTATATGGTATACAGGTTGCAATTAATGAAATGGGGAAGAATGAAAACTCAATCTATCAGAAAATTGCCCGTTAGCAGGACAAGGATTAAGAATATAATTGCAATTTGAGAAAAAGCATTAATAATTAAAAAGTCAAGATGATTCTACCCCTTAGGAACTCATGTTACAGGAGGTTATAATGCAAATTATATCTTTTATTAGCCATGGGAAGGGAAAACTTTCCTTCTGAGCATGCAGCCTTCTAAAAGAAAGCAGCCTACTACTTCTACTTTCTGCTGCTCTCTGGACATCACTGTCACTGCTGGTCATTTATTGACCACATCAGACCCCTCATAAAACTATGCAAATTATTGTTCATGTGTTAAAAGTAAAAATAAAGGCCAAACAAGAAATCCAGGCAGCAAATAAAGACTAGATACAAGGAAATGAAACCTCAAGAGTCAAATCTTCTAGTCCATGTCAGGGTCCCCATGGTCACCGTCACCACCACAGCATTTTTGTAGCCAATGTTAATAATGTTAGGGCATCTCTTAACCTTTTTCCTAACAAATTCCAGAAATATACAGACATTATTTTAAATACGTTTCATATGGGTTCTGTAGATATCTGTTACTGTCATTTTTTTCTGCCCCTATTACAACAGCTGTGAGGATGATACCTGGAGAAACAGCAGAACCATCAGGTAGGCATAAGGATCCATCCCATGAGAAATTCCAGTAAGTTGTGTCCTCTCCACTGTTTCAAGTCAGACCCAGATTAGTTCAGTTCACATTCTGATGTTCTCACAAATAGAGAGAACACTCTTCACTGACAACTGAACTGCCGTGTCGTATTATCTTTATGCTCAGAACACCTGAAGACATTCCCCCTATTACTTACTAGTAAATTAAATCCAACAGCACATTAAAAGGATTCCTGGCCATGATCAAGCAGAATTCATTCCAGGGATGCAAGGGTGTTTCAACATAGACAGACAAATGTGCCATATGAACAGAATGAAGCAAAAAGTCTATGATCATCTCAATAGATACATAAAAGGCACTTGATAAAATTCAATATCCCTTCATGATAAACAAATTTGCAGAACAAATTCATAATAGAAAATATGTACCTCAACATAATAAAGGGCACATATCATTATTCAACAGCTAACATTACACCCAGTAAGGCAATGCAGAAAGCTTTCTAACTTCTGGAACAAGGCAAGGAGTCTAACATTTGCCACTTTTATTAATGCAAGTCCTACACCAAGTTAAGCAAGGGAAAGCACAACGAGACCCTGTCTCAAAAAGACAAAAACAAAACAAAATTGAAAAGTATGAATTGCCACCATGTAAATGATGTAATCTCATAAACAGAAAATCCTAAAGATTCCCTCCAGAATACTATTAGAATTAATAAATGAATTAATACATGTTGCAGGACACAAAATCAAAATACACAAATTTTTTTTTTTCTTTTTTCTTTTTTTTTTTTTTTTTTTTTTTTTTTTT